>JAJIZL010032380.1:138274-207985 GCA_023969395.1 Amblyomma maculatum
GGGCATGACGTTGAATTCATATAATCCATCTGGTGTGATGAAGGCAGTTTTAGAGCGGTCAGCGTCAGCCATTGGCACCTGCCAGTAGCCAGATCGTAAATCCAACGAGGAGAAAAACTCGGCGCCCTGCAAGCAGTCTAGTGCGTCATCGATGCGTGGCAGAGGATAGACGTCCTTGCGCGTGATCTTGTTGAGCCGGCGGTAGTCGACACAAAACCGGAAGGAGCCATCTTTCTTAGGTACCAACACAACTGGAGACGCCCACGGACTGTGGGATGGCCGAATGACACCACGACGGAGCATGTCGTCCACATGATCAGCAATTACTTGGCGCTCCGAAGCCGACACGCGATGGGGGCGCTGGCGCAAAGGTGCAGTTTTACCGGTGTCGATGGTGTGCTCTACGACAGACGTGCGGCCCAAGTCAGTTTGAGGAAAGTCGAATGAAGAAGCGAAGTTCTGCAAGTAGGCGACAAGTTGATAACGTTGCGCAAGTGGAAGATCAGCATCAATAGCATGTTGGAAAACGTCGGAGGGCGTCGAAGCGGTCGCAACATCGCAAGAGCACAGACTAACGCCGAAGGAGGGGGTTGAGTCAGCAAGAGTGGTGATATGACTGGGATCAAGCTCTTCAAGACGTCCAATGCATTCGCCACGGAGCAGGACTGCTGGGCAAGAAAATGGGTTCGAGGCGTAAAGTGTACTCTTGTCGTCTTGAATTTCGAGAACTGCGAACGGAAAAAGGAGGCAGGGATGACGGGAGGTGGCTTCGGAAGGTGTAAACATCGCAGTCAAACGAGTTACCCACTCACAAGACAGTGGTGCGAGGGCAGCAGAGAACGGAGGAATGTCGGTGTCATGGGCGACGAGAAGTTTTGCAGTGCGGGGAGGGGTATCACAGAAGGGGGCATCACAGAGGGGGGCGAAGGCAATTTGCGCACGAGCACAGTCAATAACGGCTTGATGAGTCGATAGAAAATCGTATCCGAGGATGATATCATGCGAGCAGTTCGGAAGAACAATAAACTCGATGGGGTACAAGACGTCTTGAATGAGCACACGGGCTGTGCAAGATGCGGAGGGGTGAATGTGCTGTGATGAGGCGGTGCGGAGCGAAAAGTCGGAAATCGGAGTGGTCACTTTGCGAATTCGACGGCAGAGCGCTTCACTGATGACGGAGACGGCTGCACCGGTATCGACGAGAGCGAGAACTGTGGCGCCTTCTACAGAAACTTTGATAACATTAGCGGGACGACATGGAGGACTTGAGGAATTCGAAACAAGCGCAGTTCTTGCCCCCGGAACTGCGACTGTTAGTTTCCCTCAACGGTGCTGGTAGAACGTCGCAGCATTGGAGAAAGCGATCGGCGCCGAGGAGAATGTGATCGACGAGTGGTATAGGTTTGGCGATCTTGTGGGATAAATTGAGAACCGGGCGGAATCATTTGCGAGCGTGAGTCGGTATCGTACGGGTAAAGTCGAATGTCAGGCTGTGAAAGTTGGAGGCGCTGGCGACAAAGGCGTGCAACATGGCCCGGCCGACCGCAGGCATAGCAAATCGGAAGGTTGTCCGTAGTACGCCAAGGTTTCATAGGATGTGGGCGGAACCTTGAGGGTGGGGCTTGAAACGAAGGCTCAGCATGCGGCGGTGAACGGTAGGCAGGGACCTGCACATAGGAGCCAGACGTGGGCGAAGGTGGTGGCCTAGCCGTTACTTGGGCATACGTGAGAGGTGCCGTCACAGGCGGCACCACGGGGTTGGACGGCAAGACATCAGCGACGTGTTCTTGCACGACACGGTGTATAGCAGGGGCCAAAGATGGAGCCAGTTCAGGAACGAGGCGGGCCGAGTCTTGAAAATGGGGAAGGAGTGAGATCTGACGTGCGACCTCTTCACGAATAAAATCTTTGATCTTTTGATTCAGCGGGCTCCCTTCAGAAGTTGGCGAACCACCCAGGGCTAATGCGGATACGCCTTCGTCGCACACACTGGAGCGGCGCCTAGAAGCGCGCCGCTTGCGGAGCTCGTCGTAGCTCTGGCAAGCTTCACGAGTTCAGTAACGCTGGTGGGATCTTTCGCTACCAGCATCTGGAAGGCGTCCTCAGAAATGCCCTCGAGGATATAGCGGATTTTGTTTGCTTCCGGCATGGCCGGGTCGACTCGTTTGCAGAGATCAACGACGTCTTCTATGTAGCTGGTAAAGGTCTCATCAGCGCGCTGAACACGATCGTGTAAACGTTGTTCGGCACGAAGCTTACGCACTGCCGGGCGGCTGAACACTTCCGCGAAATTCTTTTTAAATGTCGACCAAGATGACAGGTCAGCCTCATGGTTGCGAAACCAGAGGTTCGCCACGTCCGTCAGATAGAATATGACGTTACTGAGCTTGTATGAGTCATCCCACTTGTTGTAGCTGCCTACTCTTTCATACGATGACAGCCAGTCGTCGACATCTTGATCGGCCGTGCCGCTGAACAGGCAAGGGTCACGCTGGCGCACGATGCCAGCACACATGATCGTGGGTGAAACGGCCGGCAGCGTCGAAGTGGACTCGTCTTGCATGGCGGTCGTAGAGGGTAGTGTACGGCTTCGCAGGACGCTCAGATGGAGAGCTGTGAGGACAGGGCCTTGCAACGGCGAGCCCAGCGTACTTCTTCTTTGTCTTCGTCGCACAACGCACACGTGCATGTCGATGGCTGAAGTGCTGACTATCACAGTACACTATATATAGTGGCTGCACAGAAACCATAGTTCTGCATAAAGAAAGTAAGAAAATTCCCATAAAGAAAGGTGTTTGGCAAGAAGACACAATCTCCCCAGTACTATTCACAGCTTGTTTAGAGGAAGTATTCAGAGACTTGAAATGGGAGAAGTTAGGGATAAGGGTAGATGGAGAATACCTCAGTAATCTGCGATTTGCTGATCACATTGCCTTGCTAAGCAACTCGGGGGATGAACTGCAAATAATGATTGATGACCTAGACAGAAAAAGTTGAAAGGTAGGCTTGAAAATCAATATGCAGAAGACTAAGGTAATGTTCAACAGCCTCGGGAAGGAACAGCAGCTTACATTAGGTAGCGAAATACTGGAAGTATAGGGCGAATATGTCTACTCAGGACAGGTAGTAACCGCAGATCCGGACCATGAAAGGGAAATAACAAGAAGAATAAGATTGGGATGGAGTGCATTTGACAAGCACTCGCACATTGTGACTAGCAGGTTACCGGTATCGCTCAAGAGGAAAGTATACAACAGTTGCATCTTGCCTGTACTCACCTATGGGGCTGAAATGTGGAGGCTAACCAAGAAAGTTCTACTTAAGTTGAGGACCACCCAGAAGGCTATGGAACGAAAAATGGTAAGGGCAACATTAAGAGATATGAAGCGTGCAGAGTGGGTCAGAGAAATAACTCAAGTTACCGACATTCTAGTGGAAATTAAGAAGAAGAAATGGACATGGGCAGGACATGTAGTGCGAAGAGAGAATAACCGATGGTCGCTGAGGGTAACAAACTGGATTCCAAGGGAACGAAAGCGTAGCAGGGGGCGGCAGAAAGTTAGGTGGGCGGATGCAATTAAGAAGTTCGCAGGGGTCAAGTGGATGCAGCTAGCACAGACCCGGGTTAAGTGGAGAAATATGGAAGAGGCCTTCGCCCTGCAGTGGGTATAATCAGGCTGATGATGATGGCTATTAACCTTCTGGTACACATTCAACAGTTAATACCTTCGTTCTATTTACCGCGGCCAGAAGTCGATGTAGCAAGTAGTCAGTAACCTGAGGCAAAAACTCCAGGTTTTCATGGTGCAATTTGTGAAATTTACAACGATTTAAATCCATTATGAATCAAGCCCTACCTCCAGCTGTCGTAAGGTCTGCCAACTCTATTCCCCAATAATTTACTAAGCATCCAAAGTAACAATGAAAACAATGAGACAAAAGTACGGGCCATCGATGAGCATAACATCCATCAAGTCTGAAAATGTCTATTGTGATAGTTTTATCAATTTGGTCAAATTATCGCTAATACATGATGTAAGATCTCATTTTCTCTCTCCAGTCAAGTTATTTGAGGGGATGCGCAACAGATAGTAACATTATTAAGCAGCTAGCTTTTTTCGAAGTTAATGTTCCAAAAAAATGTCATGTCCAGCACTCGTTGCAGGTCATTTTTTCTAAGTGGACTAATATTTTGTCTACTCTCCAGCTGGTGGGGCAGCGTTGGCAGTAACTGCCCCACTCGCTTCAATATTAATAGTCGTCTGAGTGCATGGGAGAATTCTTTCTTCCATGCAGCCAATACACGCGATGGGGTCGCTAGGTTTACTCTTTATATGGAGCCTGTTTTTTGTTTGTGTACAACAGTTCTACTCAGCGTTTAAAGAATGGAACCAGATTGATAATGTTCTCCCATATGCTTATAATTGCGCTTTTTATTTCCTGATAAGCCATCATTGAACAAAATTGTTTCCATGATCTATCAACTAAACAACGCCTTTGCTACTCATAGAAACTGCTCTTAAGCTTACAGGGTGCAGTACAGTTTATGTATTTCACTGTCACAGAGGTATGTAAATAGGAAGGTATTCACCGCCTTCTGAATATTTACTTGTATACTGATGGTGGTTTATGCCTTAGCTGATTCCCATCACCGTCATACCTATAGCCTTGGTTGTTAGCGTTGAAGGTTTGGAGCAAACATTTCGCGTGCCTTTGACAGCCTGCAGGTGATAGGTGGCATAACCATGGTGTTCGGTCTGTAATATGTGAAGCACTGTTGGCAGAAAGTCTCAAACGGGGATACTGACGTGCAATGGGAATTGAACCGCCCCTTAGCGTTTTATCCCGCGTCAGAGCAGCCTCTTACACTAGGAAGCGTCGGCACGTATATCTACAGTAATGAACAAAAAGACGCAATATTTGACAGTTTCATTATAAGCTCAATAAATTCTAATATTTACGACCATTAGAATATTTCTTAATATATTTTGGTGCAATAACACGAGTTTATTCTTCCAGGAGTTCGTCTGGTTCCTAATATCCTAATTTCAGTTGTTATCGTTGTATTATTATGAGCGCTTAGAATTCCATTCAGCTTTTGGCTTGTTTAAATTGTTTAGCTTGCTATAAGTTTCAAGTCATATTTTGGGTGGATACTGATGCAAATGTATATATTTATACGCATCGGGCAAGACATAGCTTTACCACCACCGCGCGAATGTCAAATATACACGGCCACAAGTTTAGATAACTCACTGCCATCAGCTTTCTGGACTCTAGAGCAACAAAATGAGGAATTTATAAGCGTCCACGGTGGAGACGCTCAGAACTCTTCAGATGTTCACTGGCATAAAGCTGATGGGCAAAGTAGTTGAGAAAGAAGACACACAGTCGAAGCCTTTATTTCGACCCTCAGGTTTTACGAGCGCAGATAAAAACCTAGCACTGCAGCTGGATTTCGCTTCTGCGCCCATCTAAATCCTTTCATTTATTGGCACTCAGTTTATGCATTGCCAACAACATAACAAAGTAATTTCATTTGAGGAGATAATGGGCGAGACGCTGTTTACAGGAAAGGAAGAAGAAAATCCACAGAAGCACTGACACAATAAATTTAGACATACGCTTATGAGATTACCCAAGGAGTTCCGAAAAGATGGCAAAACGTAATTTTGATTTTGATGTTTCTAATTAAGTCAAATATGTAGATTGAACCATTCTTATAGATTTCGTATGACATGAGTCTGATATCTAAGTTTTGCTGAGCAAACTGCAAAATTAAATATCAATTGATATTTTTTTTTGCCTTTTACACAGCTTTACTATACTTGTACCCTTTTGTTCGAGTATTGGAGTCATTATGAAGGAACTAATAAAAACGTTTTGAAAGCACTGCAGAATATGCAGTGGACAAATGCGAAAGCCTGAGCATTGCTGCTGCACTCGTATACATCGCGCGCCCCTTATCGAATACAACCAGCGTTCCGTTGAACGCATCTGAGTTCAGTGGCGTTCTATAACTCATTTACAGGAAAGGCGTGGTATCGGTCACTCGCGGAATCTCCCTGATTCATCTCGCAGACAAATCTCGCCGATACGACATTTTCGTCCAGAGCCTAGAGAACCTTTCACCTTAATCGGTTCGCAGGATAGGAGAGGCACAGTATTTGTCACAATTGTTATTTTTTTGGACGCCGGATGTCTTTTTGGGGTACCATCGCGTCCCTACAAAAAAAAGCAAGTGGGAGTGATACTGTGCTCTCTTCCTGTGAGCCAACCAATCATTGCATCCACACGCCGGTAACTGGATTTTCGCATAATAGTGCTAGTAAAGATTTAGCTTTAAAAAGTCTAATTGGTACGTCACGAGCTATGTTAGAAATGCCCTTTATTGCTATCTTCTGTATTGTATGAAACTTGTTTAGTGCGCAGTATTTCTCAAAACAATGAAACGGTAGGTGTCGATCCCGGCCGCCAGCAGCTGCGTTTCGATGTGCGCGAAACCGAGACATCTGTGTTCACGGTCAAGATGCACAGGTTGTCGAGATTATTCCGCAGCGGCAACTCTTTTTCATTTCTGGATTTCACTCCCACCTCTATCACTTACGAAGCGTGTCATGTGTCCACAAGGCAAGCGTAACAAATATTACGCCTTTCCTTTCCTGCAAACCAAACAATGCATAATAAATAAAAAAGCAGTTTAGGACAGATGCAACATTGAACTATAAAAATTAGTCTTTTTAATTTTTTTTTCGGAATGAACACCGCGTTTTTTTAATGTACTTACCATTGCGATAACTCCTAAGCAGTCTAAACAACATGTTATGACCTTTATAACATCCTCTAAAAAGTATTCAATATATTTACCAACAGGAACAACTCCCAAAGGCAGTGACCGAATTTTAAATGAAGGATGAATGTCGCACACTGATTTATTTCTTGGAGTGAAAAGTATAGAACTTGGCCTGTTTATGTTAATATGTAATTACATTATCATTGACAAAGTATATAAAATGCACAAGAACCTGTTTATTCCGTTGAAGTCGTTTTTGCAGCTAGAGGTGAAGCGTAGGCTTTTGTCATCAGCATATATTACGAATGTTGGTTCATGATGTCATTTATATAGACAATAAAATATAATGGCCTCTTAAACTTTCCTATGTATTCCCAACTGATACTGACCTTATGTAGTATAGTGTATTTTTCATTATGACCGGTTGGCGAAATGATAGATACGGCTTCAATATATCAAGACAAATGACACGAAAAGGCATATAACTCAGGTTTCGAAAGCTTTGTGCGGTGAATGAAATCAAAAGCCTTTGAGTAATATTAACATATACTACAGTTAATTTTTAAAGTGCAAATAATTTGAATATTAGTTATTTATGAGCTAAACGTGCTCTATATGTCCAAAGACTTGTTCTAAACTTATATCAATGGGGTTCCTATATGTCACGTTTGTTACAGACGCTCATGATTCTTTTGTATACAGAGCCTCGAGGAATTTCGAAAAAATATTAGTGTTCACTTCAGGAGAACCAGTCAATCTAATTTATGGCACTCAAAACCACCTAACGTCTTATCAATACAATAATGTTATACTATAGACTATGAAATGACAAATGTCATGTGCTTAACAAACTAAATCAAGCTCAGCTGAACACTTTCCTACCCCTATAAGTAGTCTGGATTGCAGAATAAGGCAGGCAAATCACCACCTGGTTTCGGTGGTACGTGAATGAAAATAGCCATTTCGTTATATGAATTGAAATTCTTACAAGTGGAAATGATAGCACCAAAATAGGCCGCCACGAACACACTTCATACACATTGTCACAACTTGCCTCAATAATCAAAGAGCCTTAACCTTGCGGCGTGGGACTCATTCTCCTTTCTTGGAGTAGGTTACCATCGCAGTATTCAAGGTTAAATGATCAGAAATGTTCGAATAATTGTTGGTATATCATTGCTGCATAGGGTGGAGAGAGTCTGGTAATTGTGGGAGCGGCATGAAGCACTTTGTGCTTGCAAGTAATTGGTACTTTATTAAGACAGGTGGCACCATGAATTGGCTAAGCTAGTCTGCCGTGAATATACGTACGCATTATATTTACAAAAATTCCTGCGTCATGTGAAAGAAATAAAATTGCTAAAACCCAATGAGGCTATTGACCAGCTGCTTTTAACCTAGTGCAATATAGACTAGACTGCCATTGACAGCTTCATAGACTTATTGTGTCGGTTTCTAATACATTGATAGGCAACAATACTTCCGCGTGATTGAGTGAAGACGGTATATTATTCATGAAGTCAAATTTTGAATGTGGGGCCAAATTTATTAATTACAACCCAAAATATTATTCATACATTCATGAAGCGCAAAAATGAAGTCGCGACTAACTTTTTTGAAGAAAACAAACCTGACCTAATATGGTGATACACATAGTTGTATGCTGCTTATAAGCATTGATAGTATATGCCTCTTGGACTAGTGCTCCTCCTGTATTGCATGGAAAATTATGCTCAAAAACTCAAATATTAGAACTTTTTGTTGCCCACTCTTTATGTACTTCGCTTGGTCTCATACACAGAGTGGTAGCCTTCAAAATCTGCCGCAAAGCACGCCAAAGTAACAGGCAATCTTAACGGAAAGGCCGCCGGGGGGTACCTATACACTTTTACGGTAGTCCTAAAGCCACAGCTAAAGCTCCCTCCTCCTGATTTGTTCAAGACCATACGTTTTCCTAAGTACTAACTCTAGTCTACTTCTCATAAAGGCATACATGTGATTGAGGTGACAGCCTTCTGAGGAGGGGCGCGAAAACTTTCTTTGCAGCAAAAAGGTTTATTGTGGGAAATTCAACCAAATTGTTATCATATTGTTAAGGACGACAAGGAAGAAGAAGCGGGCAGTGGCGCGGGCAGGAGCGCTCGCGCTAGGCCCGCGAACATTCATTAAACGTCATCTACCATCCTCATCGGTCATGTTCTGTCTCCTGTCTTCATCGGCTTGCCGCTTCGTAACATTTGGTTGGAGGTGCGGCGTACGGCATCCCCTTGGAGCATCGACGCCATCTTCAAGCCGGGACCATCACCGAGGGCTCAGGGATATCGCCGAGCAGCTTCGCCCCAGCCCTTCAAGCCCAGACCTGAACAACTACCACCGCCCAGCCCCCAGCCCGGACCTGAAGACAAGGAGAACAGACATACCAATCAGAACCGAGATGAAGGACCCGAAAGGCCCGAATGACCCGAAGGAACCGATGGACGCGAACACGCAACCCCGCCCAAGCTTCCCGACGTGACCTCGAGCCATCGGTCCCATGGACTCTGGTGACGGATAGTTGACAGCTCCAAGGGCGGCGGATCACCCACGCATCAGATATCGTACCGGCAAGCCGTTCTATTCTTCCTCCTTCCTCTTCTTCTTCAAGCATCCAGACACGCCCATCATCACGCCATAAAATCATTAACATCGCTAAACTTCTTCGTCCACGATCGGGACGATCGCTCGGTGGCCCCGGGTCATGTTACGGACGACAAGGAAGAAGAAGCGGGCAGTGGCGCGGGCAGGAGCGCTCGCGCTAGGCCCGCGAACATTCATTAAACGTCATCTACCATCGTCATCGGTCATGTTCTGTCTCCTGTCTTCATCGGCTTGCCGCTTCGTAACAATATTGTAAAACAAGAGAAAAAATTATCTACAAAGAGGTCGGTCAGCTATACTTGCTTTCTTTGCCATGAGCGCCGCAAAAAGACGCCTTTCTTTGAACTTCAAATTGCTACTCCGCACATTCCTGACGTCAGTACTGTAGTCTGTAAGATGAGCTAGACATTACGGAATAATATTATTACCAGCGAATAACCAATTATTGTAACGTCTTAAAGAAGGCCTCCTTTTCAATAACGCAACATTATTTATTTTATAACGACTCAGCCTGATAAAAAACCACAGGACAATATTTTTTTCTATATGCGTAAATGTTAAAAAATACGAATGCTGTATCAAAACGTGGAGCGTGTCGTTTCTCTCGGCATTCAATTTGGGGTCGCTATACTTAATCTGAAAAGCACTAAAAGTTACCATGGGCCGTATTTTGCGGTTATTTATGTGTTCTACTCTTGACCATTCGTTTATTTGTGTTGCGATCAGTCGTGCGTTTGTGTTTAAATATTTGTAGCGTCGGGCTGTTTCACTGTAGCCAGTCAATTCTTGATGTGTAGGTAATCACGTGATGAATGGTATGGTGAAAAATACGTACAAACCTGTGGAACATCTAGCTAGGTGTCCAGGGGTCAGAGCGTGACTCAAAATATGATCCCAATATAGTTCCATGGAGTTATTTTGTTATCATACCTACCCTCATTACTTTTCAGTAATATTGTGAAACAGTTATCACTGTTTATATACCGTTTTTCTTAGATTGAATTCTGCCCATTTACGTGGGCCGTCGACCGTTTCCTATATATCTGGATTTTCTGTACATGTCATCTGATGCTCCACTATTAGGAACTTCAACGTTCCCATATTAGTATATCAGTATCCAGAGGCATGCCTCTATACGTAGAGCAGCGCTCAGGAAAGGCCTACAACTCTGTGCATGGACCAGATACGGCCAAAAGAAAATTATAATGTTTTCTCCTGACCAGCACAATAGCTTGGCTGGGCCCCTTTTCCCGAGTAGGCATGAGCACGCGCAGGGCTGCAGTTCGTCTCAGCGTCTCCACAGATGAATGTGCCTTATCCGTGTGTGAATAATTTAAATTTTTCGCGCGACTTGTTCTTGACCTTCACCTATTATTTTACTATTTCTTTATTGGCAATGTGTAATATTTTAAACAGAACTTAATTTGCATGGCTTACTTTTTTAAATTTAGCATAATGCTGGTGCACTTATTCTTACCCTAAATTTAGGGCAAACAACGTTTTGTCAGAAATGTTTTACGCTGTATTTAGAGAGGGAGTTTGTAATTTTTTATGAAAATAATAAAACGCCATATCCTACCTATACAAAATATTAGGTGTTTGCTCAAAATTTACAAATAGTCTCCACATTGGTATGCTATGCGACTGCCAAACCAATTTGGAGGAATGTTTTGCTAGACATTCGTGGAAAGCCATTCCTAGGAATCGGAACCTCAGTATACAACCATGCATTTTGTTCAAAGAAAAATGTGGCCAGAAATTGTGGCCTATACCTAACATATTTTGGCATTCCTCGGTACAAATGGGCTATCGATTTCATCCGATTTTTTTATTTACTGAATTGTTAGACCATTCCACTCAGCGCCCGTCCTGTGTGTTCTTGACCTCCGTCGTAGTCTGTAGCGCTGTTTATTCATCATGTTATACTAGGAATTTAAAATAATTTCCACTACTCTTGCTGTTAGATGAAATGCGAAAAGCTTCATATTGAAACGGATGAAATGGTTTTAATACAGGGTGGTAATGCAGGTAAGGGGGGGGGGGAGGCAAGTTGCGCAAAAATCACCAATGAAGCGGCGAAAATAAGAAGAGAGGCCAAGAAAGCCCCCACGGCTTTTCAAGGTGCTTGGAGTTTCGAAGTCGCGTACTGCAGCAATCTTCCCTGCATCAGGCCTGATACCATCCTCGTTGACGAGGAACCCAAGAACTAAAGTTTGTCGCTCTCCAAAATGGCACTTCGAATTCAAAATGAGGCCCGCTTTGCCAATGCATTCAAGAACATTATGGAGCCCTCATTGTTCTCTTCGAAGGTCTTTCCAAAAATGATAACATCATCAATATAACACATGCATATTTCCCATTTGAGGCCACGAAAGATAGTGTCCATAAATCGCTCAAACGTCGCGGGAGCGTTGCATAATCGAAAGGGCATTACATTAAATTCGTATAAACCATCTGGTGTTACAAAAGCAGTTTTCTTATGGTCGGATGGATGTAGAAGAATTTGCCAATAGCCAGATCGCAAATCAACAAAGGAGAAATATGACGCCGAATGCAGACAGTCGACAGCGTCATCAATGCGAGGTAAGGGGTATACGTCTTTCTTTGTTACCGCATTCAAACGACGGTAGTCTACGCAAAATCGCCAAGAATTGTCTTTTTTTCGCACTAGAATCACAGGTGCGGCCCACAGACTGGATGATTCTCAGATGATTCCTTTCTGCAGCATTTCGTACACCTATTCTTGATTTATCTTGCGCTCTGCCGAGGAGACTATGTAATAAATTTGGCGAATAGGGGGTCCGTTTCCTGTGTTAATTTTGTGCTGTAGCAGAGAAGCTGGGAAATGGCTGCCCGATACGTTTGAGGCAAAGTCGAACACTTGGGCATGAGTTGCCACAATTTCTTGCAGAATACGACGTTCACTAGATGGGAGCGATTCGTTCACCATGCCCTCACACTCTGCACAATATTCAGACTTGCCTTTCGCAGCTCCTCTGCAATCGGAAATAATTCCAACAGTTTGAGTCACATAATTCTCAAATCTCGCGACTGTCAAACCAGAAGGTAGACGATCAGGTTCTTCTGACACGTTCACAGCCCAGAGGTATGCGTGACCATCCTCCGCCTCCACGACGGAGCGTTGCACCAAAATATTTTTTTTTGCTCCATTCGAGACATCTGGCTCAACGACTACTGAATGTTTACCATTTAGGGATTCAGTTGGCTTCACGGGGAGAAACGTCGCCGTCATCGCAAGCAGCAGCACATCTTCGTTCAAGGCGAGACCTCCTTGATGACTCTGAGACACGTTATCTATTAATGCGGGGATAATGTTCGGCTGCAATTAAAATTTCACGGGAACTATAACGTCGCACCACACTCGCGCAAAAAGTCAACACCCAAGATAACGTCATGCGTGACACGTCTCAATACAAAGAATTCTGTCCTATAGCACTCGTAACCAATTACAACTGAAACTGAGCACAGGCCATCCAAAAATAAAGTTTCACCACCAACTCCACAAAACATAATGTTTTTGTCCCACACAAGCATAACTTTCTGTCGATGGCGGTTCTTAAATGAAACGCTCATAACTGACACAGCGGCACCAGTGTCAACCAAAGCATCCGTTTTAACATTGTCTACACACACTGACACTTTGTTCTTTAGCATCACGATAGGTAGAGGTATGCGTGAAATTGACCCTCCGGAGACCTTACCTCCATCGGTCGCAGCACCTAGTTTCCCAGCGGTGGAGAAACAAAGCGGCAACGTGGGGATGGCGAACGGGGTTGTCGCTGCAGTAGGGGAGTGATGCTGCGATCGGACACAGGGGAGTCGTTCCGTGCATGGCGTTGAGGCGAAGAGAGCGGATAGAAGGTAGCGGGTGGCTGCCGCTCCCACTCGGCACCATTCGTGAAGCGCGGTGCTCGTTGGACAGGGGTTCGGGTAGTTTGACGACGCGGGCAAAAGCGGAAGATATGTCCGCTGCCCGCACAGCCGTAACATACGGCTGGCTGGCGGCTCTGGTAGGTTACATCAGGATCCCTTGGAGGCCGAGATGAGGCGACAGAAGCGCGACGAGGACCACCACGAAGCACTTCACCCGGATGGGCTGGACGCTGCTGGAAATAAGGGTGCGATGTTGGTTGCAGGGTCCGCTCCACGCCATTGTTGTAAGATGGTTCGCTGTTATTTTGTGCAGCCCATGGAGTGCGCTGTTCCCATGTTGATACGGACCTCGATATCGGTGGTAAGGTACATCGAAATTTGTGTTGCCGCAGAATATCCAGCTCCTCGCGTATAATCCTCCTGACCATAGAAGCGATGTCTTCAGCCTCCGGATTCTCGATACCGGCAACTTGTCATATTAGAAAGACGGCTAAATTTGGGCGCTGTCTGACGTGCCTTTAACGCCTCAAATTTCCTGCACTGCTTGATAACATCTGCTGCTCTGGCAAGGGTGTCACGCGAAATAAAGAAGTTGTACACATCCTCAGCAATCCCCTTGAGAAGGTGCCCTACCTTTTCTTCTTCTAACATCTGCCGGTTTACAATGCGGCAAAGTTTCAATATTTCCTTGATGTAACATGTGCATGACTCACCAAGCAGCTGCGCTGTACGGGAAAGCTGATGCTCAGCGCGTTCCTTCTTCGCAAGGTTATCCCCAAAGGACTTCGTAATTTCTTCAACGAATCGGTCCCAGGTCGTCAGGATTCCTTCGTGGTTATCAAACCACGTCAGGGCCGGGCCAGCGAGGAAGAAGGCAACATTGTACAGACGTGCGATCGAGTTCTAGCGGTTGTACTTGCTGCACATTTTGTAATGTCGGAGCCATTCCTCAACGTCATCTTCGGGCTCACCGTGGAACGTATGCCCTTCTCGCTGGTGGGGAAAGGTCGTCGTCTTATCAGGTCGCAGTTCATAAGTCTGCGTCGCCCGGGTGGTAGCCATTGAAAGGTACTGTTGAGGAGATAAAGGTGGTAAACCTGCTACACGACGGCTGCGACGAGTTACTGGCGGATCCAGAACGTTTGCACCCAGCACCTCCACCAAATGTAACGGTCGAAATGGTTTTAATACAGGTGAATTTCGTATTAAGAACGGACGCACACGGCTCAGAAACCCGAATCAGTCTGCGCGCCTCGCTTCCTTTTCTTCTTCTGCTGCTGCGGCTTCTCAGTGCGCCGCTACGTGGCGTAACAATATGTTTTAGTTCTTTCTTGCCAGTTTTTATTGCATTATCAATACTGCGCCCGGTTTCAGCCCGTCGCGGAGTCCCGGGAAGGGCCACGTTTCATCTTCAGCCGCAGCCTAGGCGAATACGGCTTTAACCAAGCCGTATAAACGTGCCTTAATGGCCAAGAGGGGTAACGTGAATGCCAGGGTCCTGGCAGGCTGATTCTGACATAACCGTCCCATGTGAAACGAGAGACCCAAGCTGGCAGCTCCTGCCCGCGGACCACGGTCATGTACACGGAAACGACGTCATTCAACAAAGAGTAGTCGTTCATTTGTGTAACACGTCTTTACTCATAGCTAAACATATCAAGGTACACTACATGCTGCACCATAAGCGCAGCCATGGAGGTATTGCTAACTCAAGTCAACCCGGTTTAACCAGAGCTAAACCACAGCAATTTGTTTACTAAAGCTGCACCCTAGGCTTACCAATGCCAGGTAATGATTACTAAATTTACAGACACACCAAATATATAATTTCTGCTGAGAAGACATGCGTCAGTGTCTGGTGTATTAACTGATCTCTCTCGTTCAATGATTCGGCTGGCTTCGCGCTGGCGGGGAAAAAAAGCATCGACTAGTCGCCCTGGCAGTCAGCATAATCCGCCTGTAATATTTAGCCGAATGAAAGCCTTATGCTACTAATACCACTACTGCTACTACTGCTGCTGCTACAACTGCAACTACTACTGCTTATTGAACCTGGAAAACGGTAGTCTGTGCTTGGTTTCAGGGAAGTGCTTGGTTGTCTTCCCTGTCGGTATGCATTAGGTGCCAGTCAAGCAACAATTATAATTGATGTATACTCATATCGCAACCAGTCATTTTATTCGTGCAAGTGTTTCAAGCGTGAATCTCACATACCTCCGATGTCTGCAGGTCGGTTTTGGCTTCAGCGGCATGGACAGTACGAGTGGACCAAACAGACAAAAGACAACTTCAAAACCGCAATCAAATGCCTGAAAATAGGTCGTGGAGGTCCTAAACCAAATTCGAAGGAACGTATCACTGCAGAAGTTCAGTTTGACGTATGTAGTGTTTCTCGTACTATTGTGTGCAAAGCCCTAGATATGTGTGCGCATTTTGCATAGTAGCTATGTGCGCTGGATATAAAGCAAACAGCCCTTGGGATAATCGTTATGCCTGGCCATATGAGCATTCCAGCTACACATTTCATATTAATTCACAATATTTGTGAATGTCCTAGCTATAGTAACGCGAGGAGCACCTTGGAAATACTCTCAAGTAGTTGGGCAGGCACCCTCTCTCTGACGAAAACACTCTAGGGGCAAGTGTGAAACAAGCGTTTAACTGGTGCGTGATGAAGGCCTTGATAGAGTTTGTAGTGAAACGGGCTTAGATTCCCGTCTGGGCATTTGCTTGTGCTGTGAAGTGAGCGAGTATCACACGAGTATATGCACATGTGCTGAAACATGTGTCAGTGCGCTTTGAATTTTTTCTGCTGAAATGCCTCGTGTGCTTGCTTCCGCACTCGTGCCGGCATGTGGGTTCAGTGACAAGTGGTGCGTGTTCAAGACATATGCGGCATGTTGCGTCCTACGAGTGCACATGGCCTTCTCAAGTGCGCGAGTACCACGCGTGCATGTGGTACTTTGAGGTTTCTGGTGAAGTGCATCGTGTGCATGTTTCTGTGTTTGTGCTGGCATGTGAGAGTGCAGTGTTTCTAATGGTGGCGGTATTTGTTCAGTGAGAAGTGTGTGTTCTATACATGTGTGGCTGTTGCGTTTCACCATTGTCGTTAAGTGTGCGCATGGTCTGCTCAATAACTCGGACCAGAAGTGAAGCCTTTCTCTACTATAACATAATCACCCTCCTTTCGCACCATAACTCTCTTTAACTTTCTCTTCCCCTTTCCCAGTATGTAATGGCAGATCAGGGTTTCTTTACCACCGACAAACCTCTCCACCTTTCTTCTCGTTATATTACTCCCCTTCTCGCCAGCTGCACAAAGTTATATTGATCTCACCAGAATAGCGTATCGCTCACGTTTCACGCAAATTGTCAGGAAGACTAGATTTTCGATAAAATATATCTTTCTCTATAGACCCTGCTATTATATTCTTTATTTCAACAACTCTGTCTTAGTGAATTCAGTTTTTTGCAAGAATTATAGCCCGACATACACGCATGCCGATGACTTTTTATGGCAAGATTTGTTAATGCGGAATAAAACGATGAAATGGTACTCGCGTGTAAGCGCTTAATTGACGAGATTTTCCCATTTTGTGTTTCTACTCCCTTGTTAATAATGAGTGCCAAGGTAACCTGGATGATATATTAAAACCACGGTACACTTAGGGCACGAAATTATTCGTAATAAAATAGTGTCTTACTCGCAGTCTGAAGCAATTGTTTGGTTTAAAGGAGGGAAAGTAATTCGCACAGGTGCCCAGCGACCAAATGAGACATAACGAATAAGAAGCAAGTGAGACATAAGTTTTCCATAAATATTTTCCCTGCTGAATCCTCTTAACGGTCCCAAACGGGACACCAAACGATTTCTGAGACAATAAAAAATACATTCTCTTCATAACTCGCTCCTAACGCGGAAAGTGTAGCACGCAGAAAAGATACAAAATCAAAGAATATGAATTTTGTTGATAAAGCTGTAAAATAGCTATGCAATATTACAGCATATAGTAAAAGTCCGTGAAACAAGGAAGACCAAAAATGCTTGTACGGGGAAGATCCACAAGTGATAGTGTTCCGCTAAATTAGGCTTTATGGCAACTTAGATCTGCTTACCATCAACGCCGTCGTTTTTCATTGGTCTGTAACAGTTCATTGTCCTGTGGCTAACGGCCAGTGAATACCGCTAATAATTCTACCCCCTCGGCAAGAACACACTCAATGTGGTTCTACGTTAGTGATATAGAACGTGAATAACAGGGCTTGAGACGGCGTACATGCACGTTTCGAAGAGTGCTGAGGACGAGGACGTTCGATGCAGAGTTTCAACTCCTTATCTGACGTCGGTCACCAGACACAAAACACGGTAAGGGCCCGTGGAACAGGGCAAACGTTTTTCACAAAAGCCCACATGACAATACGAGAGACACAGCAAGACGAGCGATCCAGAAGTATATCATGGTGGTGACTGTGGTACAGGCAGTTTGTGAGTCTTGGGAAGCAGAAAGCCAGCCAGAGCAATCTGGTGGGTATCATGAGTGCAGGCGACGGATCACTGGAATAAGTACAGGTGGCGTTAGCCGCAGGTAGTGAGGTATGAAAGGGCAGTAACGGGGGTCGGCCAAATTACAGGTAAAATGAAGAAATGGCCAGACGGATTGTAGGCGAACGTCACAAGGATTAGATAAACGTGTCATTCGCTGTGGTCGTGAGACACATACATGGGCAGTGTACAACTGTGAGCAAACTGGTTTAGACGTTCTTTAACGCCATAGTGGTCTATGGGTGACTGGCGGTGGTGAATGTGATGCGGATGGAGCACAATTGAAGACTTTTTCAACCACTCTTGAAAAAAAGCAGTGCTAATGCTCAATTAGTACTCCACGAGGCGCACCAATGTGAAGAATCACACTTTGTAACAGGAAGTCGGCGATATCCGTGGCACAGCCACTCGGGCTTGTGCGGGTAATAGCACACTGCATGGTGTAATCGGTGGCGATGGAGATCAATTTGTTTCCCGAGGTGGAGACTGAGAAGGGCCCAAGAAGGTCAGCGACAACGCAGAAAAACGGCTCAGATGGTATGGAGATGGGATGCAAGTGACCTGAAAGGAAAACGGTGGGTTTGTTCAGACATTGACACAATTCAAATGTACGGTGTAGTACTGGATGGTGTGGTAGAGCCCCGGCCAGTAGAACCGTTTACGCGAGCTCTCATATGTGCGGGAGTGTTCAAGAATGGTGGAGTGCAGATGTAGGGGAACAACAAGTAAACGCTCAGCGCCACCTGGTCACATATTACGTTGGTACAGGGTATTCCTTTAGTGCACGAATAAGCCGATGGATGAATCAGATTGATCGGAGGTAAGATGATGGATAAGGGAATGTAACGAAGGATTCAAGCACTACTTATCGGCAATTATAGAAAAGGCCAAGACCGATAAGGAAGACACGTCATCATCAGAGTTGGAAGGCCTAGGGAAATTGCCGGGATGAGGGCACAAGCTGTCTGAATATTAGTGAAGCCGGTCGGACTTGTAAAAGACGGAAAAGGTACTTACATTCTTGGGATCTTAGCACCCAGTGTCCAATACGGCGAGCAGAAAATTTGGGAAAAGGAAGCCAACACAAGGCATGATAGTCTGCCATAACAGTCAAGGGACGGTCAAACGCATAAGGACGGAATTTCGTAATAACCCAAACAAGCGCCGGGCATTCTCACTATGTCATCGAATAATTTTGTCCAGGCACAGATATGAGGCGGCTGGCATACGCAATCACCCTTGTGCGCTTGTGTTGTCCCTGAGCGAGTATAGGTCTAATTCCACGACGACTTACGTCGGTGCAGAGTTCAATAAGGGCGGATTAGTTGAAATGGGACACGACGGTTGGAGCAGTGAGGCAACAATAAGCTCTGCAAAGATGCACCTTATTCCAGCCTACAAGAGAAGGAAACATCTTTCTTTAGTAGGTAGCCGATAGGATGAGCTAGAACTGCGAAATTCTGGGCGAATCGTCAGAAAAAGGAGCATAGGCTAATGAAGCTTTGCAAACGACTGGATGAACTCTGAGTCGCAAAACTCTCACGGCGCGAATCTTGTCAGGGGCAGACTGAACGCCTTCAGTGTTAACTAAGTGACTAAGGACTGATTTCTTGGTGACAAAAACTACATTTTTTTAAACTCAATTGAGCAACGGCGCGGCGAAAAAGAGCCATGGTTATAGAAAGGCAATTGAGGTGGCTGTTTAATGTTGAGGCGAACACAAATACATTTACAAGATAACAAAAACAAGTGGTCCACTTGAAGCTTCGGAGCAGCGTAGATGAGTTCTAAGGTTTTTGAGGTATCGCAAAGGGATGACTTTAAATTGGTGGAGGCCGTCAGAGGTGATGAACGCTGTTTTTTCAGGGTCTCTTTCGTCGATAGATCTCTTCCAGTTGCCAGAACGAGGTCTAGAGATGAAAAGTAGCTGGGTCCGTGCAAATTATCAAGTGCGTCGTCGATACGCGGAAGAGAAAAAAACGTTTTTTTGGCTATCTCATTCAAAAAGCGGTACTCAATACTGAATCTCCAGCTGTTATATTTTTTTTCTTGACGAACATTACAGGAGATGCCCAGGTGCTAATGAAACGCTCGATTATATGACTCGCCAACATCTTCTCGACCTCCATTTAAATGACGCTTCGGTCGAAAACCGAAACATGATAGGGCTGCACACGATAGGACTTATGAATAGGACTAGCCTCGCTGGTGGGAATGCGGTGGGTAACTGAAGTTAGACCTAATAGTCTTGTATCAAAGTCAAACCTGTAACTGTAAATGAGCAAAAGAGCGCCGAGCGAATTCAGTTTGGAGATCAGCTGCTATTAGGATCACGGCGCGATCTGGAAGACAAGGAAGGTGCTGCCGGGACGGCAGCTGGATTATTTAGTCAGACCTGAAACGGCGTAATCGGTCCGCTAGTACAGCGCAGCTATTGAAATTCCTTCGGGCAGAACTTGGGTTGACAAGCTGAAGTTTAGGACAGGAAGAGGGGTGCGGTTCTGAGTGATATGCACAATTATATGAGGAAGGGAGTCTTTCCAGTGCCATTTGACATCAGCAATGGGACACGCGATGTATTCACCGTCTGGTACGGGTGGAAAAGGCGACATAGTGTGGTAGATGGCAGCTTAAACAACTTCGCTGAGCGAAGGCGGAGTGAGCAGACGGGGCTTTCAGAGTATAGCGGAAGGTATAGAGCATAGGGAAAGTATAGAGCGCTGAATAAGGTCACAGTGGACTGTTAAGACTCAATAGGAAGGGTTACGTAATGGAGGAATTTGTGGAGGATGTTGAACAACATTGGGGCATGACGCGCCGAAAACATACCAACCACGGCAGCAGAGGAGCCATTGGTGACGCGAACTGTAGACGAGACGGCTGGCGTGAGTGCCTTCTTAATGCGATGGTGAAATGTGCTGAGATGAGACATTTGGGTGCCAGTATCAATACGTGCAGAAATTGTAACTCTATCTAGAAGGACATTGATACGGTTATAATTTAGTATACGGATCAATAGAGTTTTCTCATTTCGGGTCTCAAATGCGGCGTCCCTTCCGGGAGCAGCGTAGCTAGTTGTTTGGTATTTGAGTGGTACATGACTGTGAAGGGTTGCGGCGAAGAAGACAAGAACGCGAACGTGTGGCTTGCGGGGATGGCAAAATGTTTGACAACGCGAACAGGTGCACCGACGTCAGCACGGGCGTGGCCAAGGCGAGCCGACAATTGACGAGGGGCATAGTCTCAGCGGGTGTCGACGTAGGTGAACGGACGAGATGGCATGTACCATGGCTGCAGCAGTGACGGGAGATATGGCCTACGTGTGAACATATAAACGACATGGGGCGAGCGTCAGGGATACGCCATTCATTCGGATTGCGGTACCGATATTGTGGCGAGCAGATGTGTTGGAGGAAGCAGCAGTGAACACTGGAGGGGCCAGTTCGGAATCCACGATGTTGGTGACGCGACCAGAAGGGATGCCCATATTCGCAATATTCAGGAGAACAACAGCCAGAATGGGTGATATAGTAACCAGAGTGTCGTTCAGAGATGCAATAAGGAGACGGCAGGATTCATTGCCTCAATTTCTTGATGGACAATGCGGATCAAGTACATTAGTAGATAGGCATTCGGGGAGTCAGATGATCAACATACGACGAGATAGCAGCCATGTTCGGCAGCCGGTCGAAACGCTGAGATATGTGCATCTGTTTCGCTTGGTCGCAACGCAATTACACCTGTAGAAGTCCACGGAGGACCGATCTCTGCACAAGAGGAGGTTGAAGGTATCGTTGGCAATGCCTTTTATTATGTGCTCAACTTTATGCGCGTCAGACCTGGATTGCTTGAATTTGCGGAACAAAGACAGGTTGGCACAAAGTGAGGTACGAATCTACAGATGTTTGGCCGAGAGGCGAACTCTTTCTTGGCGGCGAGGTGGGGGCCAACAGGCTTTTCGAACAAATTGTGGAGCTTCGGCTTCCCGATATTCGGCCATCTTCACGATGTTTCAAAATAAACACGCGAGGGTCCATTAAAAATAGAGGATTAAATTCGGGAGCATAAATATGATTCCACCTATTGTGCTCCTGACGCGCTCGTATAGGGCCAGCCAGTTGTCTGCATCAACGTCGTCCGACCCGCAGATTGTTCCTGGGTCACGAGGGTGGGCCATGTCCACCGCAGGTGCGGCGGCCGTAGAGGGACTGGCGTCTACAGACATTGTGGTCGTACTGACGTGGCAGCCGCTGCGGCGATCAACTTTGTAACAGTGTATTGATCCATGCCAACTCCACCATCCGTAATTTCAACACAACCACGCCACTGAAAGCTATACTTAGTGAATTGGGCACTGTTTAAATCTGAAGACAGACTTCATGAAACACATTCCGATATTCTTAGCATCGATGAAAGTACACCCGGCTATTTTGTAGCTATCCAGAGCTCTCAAACAATATTGTCACAATAGTGAAAAGAGGTGTGAAGGCCAGAAATCGGATAGCACAGAGCCGGTGTCGGTGTTGTCCAGGGACGTCCTGTCCGAGCGCGAGACAGCCACTTCGACGTTTTCTGCTCTCCTTCATTACCCTCTTCATCCTGGTGTCATTAGCTCATTTAGCGCTGAAGCACCGATCCGATGCTCGAGGAAATTCCCGAGCTCACATATTGGGTCCTAGCGTATAGGTTTGAGGCGAAGCACGCAGGCCACCTCTGGGCGTGCGGCCCGACTTGGTCGTGGTGCCTTGTGAGGAACGACTTCATTCGGTATGGACCGAAAAAGCAACGCAACAGCCTTTCGCTAAGTCCGCGTCGTGAGATTAAAGACAAAATGGAAACAAAATAGCCCGTCTGATATTTACTCTCACGGTGCCGTAGGTTATAGTGCCGCGCATCATAAACCTGCTGGTACGGATGCGCAGCCTAGCCAGTTAGTCGGCTTCTTTGGCACGCTGTATTCTACGCAATGACGTCATTGCGGTAGTCGTCGACATGAGGCAGCATGGCGTTGAGTGCTGTGAATTCCGGCCATAAACATGGCTAAATGGCGTCATATTGGTCTTTCCTTAGATGGCTGTAATATACGAGAACAACACGTAAGGTACTTTTTCTTCGCACATTTTGTGCACATCGAAAGCATATCGGCAAGAGCCCTGTTAAAGTTCAGTTAATTTCTTTGTGGATGGTAGGAAGTAGTCCTCTGGTAACTTATGTGACCGGTTTCAAGAGTATGGTGCATATTTTCAGCAAAAAAGGCAGCACCAGGGTCCGTAATCACAACCCGAGGAGCACCGTGGCGTAAGATGATTTGCAGTACAAAGGATTTCGCGACTTCAATGGCGGGTCCCCTCGAAAAAGCAGTTGTCTCCCCTTAACGTCTCAGGTGGCGACAATTATCCACCTTTCCACAGGAGCTTGAGGTAGGGAATCATCCTAGAAAATTTCTTCCCATTTGTTGAAACGGCTTGGAAGAGGGCTCTATAAGTTTAAGGAAGTCGGCTTGCTTGACAGGCCGACTTTCTCCTTTCAGAGCCTCGTTAGAGTACCCGCTATTTGCTACCTGCTTATTCATCGTATCCCGCAATTGTTGCCTCTGTCGAATTATGCATATCATTAGAATGCAGCCTTAAGCCACCGCATTATATGAAAGAGCACCCTACACATAGCTTTATGAAGCCCCTCTTTACTGAAGCCGTACGAACGTGCCCTATAGGAGTATAGTGTGCCTGACTTGGGATATAAGGGTCCCACTTTCAATAATTCCCATTTCACCCTTACATCTTATTGACCCTCTCTGATTTGGCAGCTCCTGCCACATTGAACATGTCATGTGTTCTCATTGCGCCAAAGGTGTCTGGCCATATCACCAACGAACGTGCCTGTTACCAGAGAGGTACTTTTCGACTTTCCGCCAACAGAGCAGGCGCCGGATTTTCTGGAGGAACGTGGCTTTTCAGTTTATCGCATCTACTCAAACAGTCTCAAGAGTATAAACAAATGTTGTATGCACAGGCTCCTTTGCTTGTAAGGCCACTAAGACTAGCGCGGCAAAATTGAAAAAAAAAATATTTATGCTGATATAAAAAAAGAAACAACGCTTCGTACCGTTTTCTGATATGTCCTCGCAACATAACATGCGAGAAAAGCTTCTGGTGCTACCTCATCGTGTTCATATGCTTCAGAATACATCTTTAAAAATCCTAGTTCACTGGCCAGCTCCCTGGTAAGTAAATAGGTTAAATAACGTGACGGAGACACAGGAAAAGAGGACGACACAACTAGCGCGGTTGTACCGTCCTCTTCTCCTGCGTTTCCGTCAACCTATAATTAATCACCAACAAGTCCAATCTGCTGTACCTTGTAGCAAATTCAATGGCAGCTGATTGGGCATTATGCTTCAGCATCTGGGCGTTTTAACCACAGCGCCGCTTTCATTTCAGAGGAAGCGAGTGCATTTCCTCTCCTCGCTACTGCCTTTGTCTGAAGCGAGCTCAGCAGATAAAATTTGAGGGTCTCTTAGATGTATCTTAAGCGGAGGACGGTGAAAGCCTACCCTTGTCCTATCATTTGCCTCTCATCGTTTGCCCCAGTTCGTCATTTCAAGTCGTCGTTTGATATATTGGTCGTTTCCCAGTCATGCTGAGTCTGCCTGCGTAGTCATTGTAGCCCTTACCACTCATACCTAAGCAGCTTACGCATTTAGAATCAGCAGTGGTCATTACATGTCATCCTTTCAGATATTGGTCATTTCGTAGTCATTAGCAGTAGTGATGAGTATTACCTAGCTATTATAGTCATTACCACACATCGCTAAGTACTTGTACTAATTTCTAATCAATTGCGGTCATTACATGTCATAGTTTGATATAGTGGTCATTACAAATCATTTTAGTCATTATTATCCATTACTAGTCATTAGCATTAGTCATTACCTTTATCAATGCCTATTTATAACTTTTATTGATTACCTATCACCATCAATCATTTTCATTTCTAATCTCCCTCCTTGCACGTCCGCTTTTGCGACTGACACATCAGTGCACAGATGCGACGCGCAGATTATAGCCACAGCTTCTGCGCATAGATTTTCGCTCCATGCGCCTAGAACCGGCTTTCGCCTTAAAAAAAAACAACCGCATACAGAATCAACTTTAACGTGCTTGACCACGCGCAGACAAAAAAGTTTGCGTTTACCACGCAGACACGACGCAAACGCGTCCAGAAAGGAAGCAAACAGCGCGCTCGGAGCCCGCGACCCCGGCGGCGACGTGCCCCCGAACAGTGGCGCCCTCAGCAGAAATAGCGGGCGAAACTGTTAACTCCCCAAGGACGCGCTTGCCCATAGACGGCGGCGCGACGCAGCAGGCAGCACCCAGTGCGCTGCCATCGAGCGGCCGTGCCTAGACTACCGGAGCCCTCCTCAGTAGGGCAATTGTCCTGCGTTCCGGCACCGGTGGCCTTGTCTTGCGCTTCGCCGGTGAAGGTTATCGGCTCCGGTGCGGTTTCCTCCCAGTACTCAGCGGGCGCCTCGGACTCTTCGTCACCTTCTAGCACGGACACGAACGTCCGCTTGCAGCACGCTTTGATAGCGTGATCTTAGCCACACTTCGGGCATGGCGCTTCGCATATCTCGTGCCCGTATGCGCCGCATCTTTCGCACTGCGGTGTGTCGCAGTTGGCCCCCATGTGGCCTTCATAACCACACTTGCGGCACACTTGCACCACACCTTCATACTCGCACTAGAGTGTCGTGTCTATCACATCCAAAAAATTCGGGATGGCGTTCTTGAGCTCGATCTTGACTCGACTGGTTCCTGTGGTGACGAATAGGAAACCGGGGACAGTCTCGCGTGCGATGCTATGTTGCCATAGGGGTGCAGCGCGCCCATCAGCTCAACGTCCTGGTGCTCGGATGAGTACCCGAAGATGCGCACACGTTTCGTACGTGTGCTCCAGTGCTCGAAATTCCCCGGAGCACCCTTAACCTCAACCACAGGTTCCTTCAAGAATCTTTAAATCGTGGCAAGTGTTTTGAAAAAAATCTCAAACTTGCCGCGAGTAAACGCCTGCACACCTCCTAGTTATCTCCTCGCGAAACGCTTAACCAAAATCTTGGTAAGCTGAAGTGTTCTGCTCTTCGGCACTCGCCTGAAAAACGTGAACGGCTTCAGACGCTTCGCGCCAGCCATCGCGAACAGCGCGTCGGGCGCACACGTGTCCTTGTGGCGACGCCAGGTAACACTGCCTCCTCAAACAAACAATCTTCAGAAAAGAAGGCCGACTGGCCGACTCACCGACGCATGTGTCGTATTCCAAAATTGCCACGGAGTAGCAGGTTGCTTACCTTGTGACCGCATTATGATCAACTATACCTTGCTTTTCTGAGACGCGTTCACGTGCAATCGAAGGAGTGATGAAACCAGGTACTCCTTCATCCGTAGAGACCTCAAGTTTGAACACATCGAAGTTCCAACAGTGCTGCAACCATCTCTCATTTCATGCGGCTTGACCCTTTGTTCCTACCCTGCTCTCCGTCTGTGTGTTGTGCGTACACAGCTGGTTCACCTGTATGTGCCCATATTCTATTTGTATCACCTGTTGAGTTGCCCACACTAAGAAGACAAGAACCATGTACGCTCAGTCTTGAGAAAGGCAGAGCTCCTGCCGAAACGTCGACTCCAAATAAAACCGGAATCAGTATGAAGCTTTTTTTTTTCAGTTATATATATAATGGTCAGCCTCCGACCTAAACGTGAGCTTCAGATTGTTTCATCACACGCGCTGCCAGTTTTGTGTAGATGGTGTCATCTAGCGGGTAAGTTTAGCGCAGCTGCCGTCTTGGTATGTGCGGTCGCGTCCGCAGCACCGGAGGTATGTAGGGTACATTATACGTTTGCAGTTGTTGCACCTAAATTTATTTTTATTGCGTTTTGAAAGTACTAGACTGAAAGATAATAAGCTTTTAGCAGCAGTTAAACTAATCTCTCAGAAATGACTGAAATTTATTCATTTGATTAGTTCGACTGAGAACTAAAAGCGTGATTAAAATTTATGTGTAACTTTATATAGTACACAGAGGCATGCGGTACCATTAGTCATGTAGTCTGTGAAGTAAGCGATACGGTCCAGCTTTCGGTTAACCTTTTCTCCTTGAATGTTTAACGACAAGCTACCGTCACAGTTTTAGCAGTAAAAGCAAGCGAATGCAGCCCTTTCATGACATCTACAACAGAAGTGATAGTCGCGCTACATTTGTATGCCGAAGGACCCTGCATATATATACTCTGTTCACTGTTTGAGCGGCTACTGCATCGAGTTCTAACAAGCCTACAAAAACTTCTCAGTATAAAAAGAATTATTCATCTGATAAATATGAGAATTAGAGCCTGTAATTAACCCATTAGTATTAGAAATATTTTAAAATATAATAGGTCGATGTTCAGGCGTTTTAAAATGGTTAGAATTATAACCAACTGCTTGTTGATGCCAATTAGGCAACGTTAGAGTGAGTAATCATATAATCAGTAAATTAAGATTAAAAATATTTTCACTGACGTCGGGGTGCTCAGAATGGAAAGTCAGTGCTTGCTGATGCTAAGTATCTGTGCATAAAACAAAAATAAAAATTATTTAGAAGTGAAACACAACCCTGGTCAAATGTTTTTCTGTCAGACTCGTACTTTCGAGCTCAAGTTTTCCTCTAACTATTATGTTGGTGAATCAACTAAGGCCTTTTTAATGTCCCATATGTGACTCTCCTTTCTGCAGAGAGATGGCAGCGAAATCACGCTTGGAAGCAAACTCTTCGACCACATCAGCCTGCGTACTTCCTACAACGTAAAGTATTCTTACAGTCTCTCTAATTTTGATTAATGTGAAATTTATTTCAGCGAATATTTGTTACAATGTAAATGTAGATTCTTTTGAGCGAAAGGCACAAGTCCTCTGGTGGAGTACTGTGGGAGAACGGTTCCACCTTGACATCCCAGGTAGTGCACCGTCATTTTTTCTCTGGCTGGACCCAATAAGGATAGCAGTAAGTGGCAACGTTACACCCCAGAGGTTCAGTCGATTTGCCTCCCTGAATCGAATAACCGACAGACATGTGTAGTACCCCCAGCGGCGGTGGATGGTAATCAGCATGAAAAGAGATGTGTGAGGCATAAGTAGTGCATTGTGAATTTTTCTCTGGCTGGGCTCAATAAGGATAGCATTAATTGGCAATGTAACATCACAGAGGCCAGGTCTATTTGCCTCCCTGAAGCGAATAAACATGTGTAGGTATCCTCGAGCGGCGCTGAGTGGTAATCGGCATGAAAGGAGGTGTGTGATTCCATACTTCTTAATTTAAATGCTGTGCATTGTAAGATTCAGTGGGATCGTTCTGTGCTGCTGTGAACCTCTTAAGGCCGGAACACATGGAGCGTTTTTGCCGCGTTAAGCCGGCGTTTTACGCCCGGCGGCGCGCACTTGACGTGCGGCGTCAAAAAAAAAAAAACGCGCGCCGCCGCCGATCTGGCCCTGCCAGATATTTGACGCGCGGGCGGCGCGGTGTCCTCTCGAACCGGAAGCTACTGCCTACGCGAGCCAATAGGAGCGCGGAAAGCTAGCATATCCGGTTTGAGGGGCCGCTGTCAACATGGCCACCATGGCTTACGAGGTGTGTGGCAGTTTGGCCGCAGAAATATGATTATCGTAAAAATAAACGCTCAATCAAGCACGGAATGTCGCTTTTTTGTGAGTATACGACCTACTCTCGGATCGCAATGTATTTGTTTTCTCCCTGAAGCGAAATTTATAAAGAAAAAAAAGAACCGTGCCGCTGGTATCCAAGCGGGCATTCCGAGGTATATTCGTTGATTCGAGCGAGCCAAATCCTTGTGCGACCTGTGTACGCTTTCTTCCTTTAGCACAGTAGCGATGGAATGCGCCCTATCGCGATTTTAACACAAGGGACAGTGTCGCTTCTCCTATGTACTTCGCTCTGCGGTTATTTCCGCTCGCTGATGTGTTTGCTTTCGCATCGAGTAATCCGCGGCGGCGCTCGCGCCGCTTCGACGTTCCGAGTATCTCGAGCTGGGCGTCGCGTCGGCGCGGCTGTTTTCGACGCGCGAAAATTGTGGAAAAAAACGCTGCATGTATTCCGGCCTTTAGACCGACTCCCGCTGGCGCGCTGACCTTGCCACCTTGTATTGAAGACACGTTACTGCTCTAATATCGGGGTTCCGCCACTTGGCCAGAGTATACAGGGCGTTTGTCACCTTGATAGTTCGTTTTGAATACAATCTCTTGTGAAAGTGAAAGCTGGTGTCATACGAATAGAGGGCTGACGGAATTACGTTATTTCATGTGATAGCAACAGCATGTTTCGCCTCATTGCCCCCGATCAAAGCCGTGTGCCACACTTACCAAAGGATTACGATGTGATGATCTGCCATACATGCATGCGGAGTAGCCGAAGTAGCACACAATATGAGGCCTCCTGTTGCCCAAAAGGCAAGTTTGGCTCGGAACCACTATAATTCTCGTGTTCGCCCTCTTTAGTCATTAGGCGCTGAAGCTCAAATGGATTGCTTCTGCGTGTCTCGTTTTGGCGTCATATATGCATCGAAAGAGTTAACAGAGGGCATGTTCCCACATCATAACTTAAGGGTCCAGTTAAGTTTGCGAGCTTCGCCCAAAAGCGAGATCCCGAAGGGGCGACCAAGGTCAAGGGCAGCTTTTCGCTGGCTGATTTATGACGGTCGCGCAGGCGTCCGCTTTTCGGAAGTGAGCCCAGAACACATGGCAGCGGGCGACACTGCCGGCTCTGTACGTCCCGTGCCGCGAGGGAGGCAGGGCAGTGCAGTTAGAAGGCGCAGCGTAAACGCAGTGGCTGTGGATTCGGCGCTAACTGCTGCGTCTCCCGGTTAGAGTGGAGAGGGCGCGGAGGCCATAAATCCCGAAACGCGGAGTAGCACTGGCCTGGGGAGAACGCGCTGTTGACATGTCTTCACGGGAAGACGCCTGTACGTCCCTTTGAATCCGCCGCCCGCGCGCGCAGCCGACCAAGGGTAGGGATCGGAATGGTTGGGTCTGAGGTTGGCGTGTGTGTTTTTATGTGTGTATTTTCGGAAGTGTAACCGTCGACGCCGTTTGTCTTTGCGACTGCTTGGCGCCGCTTGCGTGGGAGAATTCTGGAGAGGGAGTAAATCGCAGATGTATGTGTTTGCGTGCGCAACCACTCGCCGCTTAGTGCGTGCTTTGTGTTTGTTTTACTTAACATGCATAGGAGAGGGGTATATGTGGCACAATGATTGACCAGTCCATTTTGAAGCACTTAATGTTATTTTGCACAGAGCGACTAGTTGTCGATTAGTCAACGGATTAGACTCGAATTTTGAGCGCTAAGGAGGAGAGTTGGTCTCGGAGCTTAGAAGAGAGTTGGGCTCGGACGAGAGTCGAGGGCAGAGGGATTGTTCGAGGAGGGAGGAAATACAATCTAACCAGTCTTTTCGAATTTATTGTAGTAAAAAGTTTTGTAGTCCATTCAAATCCTGCTCATTGCTGAGTACATGCTCGGACAAAATGCAGCGCTGAATAGCCTATTATCACTACTATTATCCTCACGCTACGGAAGTCTCACTATCTCTAGCTATGTTGTTGTTACATTAAAAACGAGATATCTAATGATTGCTCTTGATTGAATGATTGATTAAAACTTTAATTTCCAACGATTTAGGAGGCCCCGGCTCCCCGCTCCTGGAACGCAGGCCTGAGGAACGGGGGATGGAACCTCCGCGACTAAGGACTGGCGAATATACATTGGTTATTTGCGACCTCAGCCGCCAGGCGGACGGATTGTTGCCGGTCAGCGGGGACGTCGCTTCGCAGCAAGGTTACCCAGGATTCTCTACTTTTAATGTCCCTAGCGCCCGGAGATTTAGGTCATTCCCAAAGTATACCGTCAAGGGTCCCCCTCGCTGCGCAGGCTTTACATTTATAATTTTTTCTCTCATCTATCTGGGTGTGAAACCACCAGACAGGGATTGGGAAATTTCCGGTTTGTAATCGCCTCCAGGCTTTTCCTCTGTAATTTTTAAGCTAGGATCCGGTGGCGACATCAGACGTCATCCTAATATATACTTTTCGATTATTTCTTTGTAAGTTTGCAAACGTTCGTCCGTCGCCTGGCAGTCGGGCGGCTCCGAGTTTGCCCGGAAGTAGAGAGCTCAGGCTAAATCATGGGTCGCCTCGTTGCCAGGGACGGACGTATGGGCTGGGACCCAAATTGGGGTGATTTTTGATCGATTTTAGCTACAGCTGTTATACTTCGGGCGACTTCTTGCGAGACCTTGCCTTTTCGATATTCCAGAGAGCAGTTGTACTGTCGCTAAAGATCAGTCCAGCCTTCGTTCCGACGCAAGCGAGCGCTATTGCGACCTCTTTAGCCGTGTCTATGTTTTTGCTTCGGATGGTGGCGGAGACGACTGGTGCGCCGCTACCATCGACAACAGCGGCGACTGCCGCCCCTGATTGGCTGCTTGCAGCGTCTACGTAGGCAACTTCTTTTACTCTGAATTCTTTTGCTCTTTTAACCAGTGCTTCTGCTCTCTTCTCCCGTATTTCCTTGTGGTATTCTGGGTGCATATTGTGGGGAAGGGGACGGACAATGATGTTCTCGCGACATTGTGGTGGTAGGGCAACCTTGTCGGCTGTGTCCCTATCTGTTTTTCGACCCACCCATTCTAAGATGGTTCGAACTGTGCTCGACCTACATAATCTCTCATGTTGGCCGATTCTCACCGCTTCAGCAAGTTCCGTCCAGCTATTATGCACTCTCATTTCTATCAGGCATTCCGTAGAAGAGGAGATGGGTAGACCCAGCACCCTCTTGACGCAACGCCTGATGAGTGCGTCTATCTTATCTTTTTGGTTGGTCCTGATGTTGAGGAACGGTGTAGCATAGCATATTCGGCTTATTATGTAGGCCTGCATCAGTCTCAAGAGGCTTCTCTCGTTGAAGCTTCCGCCTTTGAATGCAATCCTCCTAAATATCTAAGTTACTTGTGACGCATAGGTAGGTAGTTTTTTTATCGTTCCGTCGTTATACCTGTCCTCTTGAATAAAAAGTCCGAGCATTCTGACTTGCTGGACTTTCAGTACGGTTTTGCCATCGACCTTAATTTCTTCTTTAAAGTCGCCCTTGCACCTCATTGATTTTGGGTTATATATGAAAAGTTCGGATTTTTGCGGAGAGCACACAAGACCCCTTTCGTCCGCTTAGGACACAACGGTGTCCGCCGCCTGTAGGCGTTTCTCTATGCTGCCATCGCTGCCATTGTTCATCCAGAGAATAACGACGTCCGCGTAAATGCTGAACTTCAGGTCTTTTATGACTTTAAGAGCAGCAGGAAGGCCTCTCATAACCACGTTAAAGAGGAAGGGGGAGAGAACCGAGCCTTGCGGCGTTCCTTTACTTCCCAGGTGGACAGTGGGGGATTCTAGGTCCTGAAACTTTAGTTTCAACGTCCTGTTTGTCAGGAAATCCATTACGTAATTATATGTCCTCTCCCCGACTCCTAATTCCATGAGCCCCGCGAGAATTGCGAGGTATTTTAGCTGTCAAATGCTTTTGTTAGATCTAGTGCTAGAATTACTTTCGCGTCTCTGGATTTCGAGTCTATTAACGTCATGTTGTATTCGGAGCATAAGGTTCTGCGTGCACAGGCCCGGTCGGAACCCGACCATGTCGTGCGGCCACAGATCGTTTTTCTCCATGAAATTAGTTAGCCTTGTTTGGACAATTGAACTGAAACCCTCATGCGCCACGTTAAATCCGCTACCATTACCCTAGAGGGGGACGATGCACCGAAAACAGTCGACAGAAAACTCCTACACATGTGGGAAGCAAAAAAATGTATGGAAAGACGCCTCCGGTGTCAGAGATGGAACCGAAACCTGAGGCGAAATATAGCCAGGCACAATAAGGAAATTGAGGATTAGACAATTAAACTCTGCGAGCAAAACCGGTGTAGCAGGTGCGATGAAATGGAGGGCAACATGAGCCTTTCAAAGACGTGAAGCCTGCTTCGATACCTTCTTGATCCCGACAGTTCGAAAACACAATCAAGTACAACAATAGCAAAGGCAAGACATGCGTTCAAGGGTACTGACGCGGAACTAATAACTAAAATTGTAGATACATATGTCGGCGATACAACATCCCACCCTCTCGAGGCCCTCGACGCGTTCATCACAGAAGCGGAGGTTAGAGCCGAAATCCTGAGCTTAAAGACGCGATCAGCTCTCGGCCCCGATGGAATAAAAAAATAAAATGTTACAAAACCTAGACGACGGTTTTATAACGGCACTCATCAACTACATGCAAGAAGTATGGAATAGCGGTCGTCTTCTCCAGCAGTGGAAAACTGCAAACGTTGTGGTAATTCCAAAACCTGGCAAGCCACCGAAATTGGAAAACCTCAGACCTATTTCTCTAACCTTATGCATCGGAAAGCTTATGGAGCGCGTAATGATTGCTCTTGATTGCCAGATGACGCGGCGAGCGCGGCATCTAAAACTAGCGGCATCCACCAGCTGTGGTGGTAGCTAGGCAACGACTTTTTGCCTCCCGCCACTCGAAACCGCTCGTGCTGTTCTTGGCCAATGTAGCTTTCTCTATAAAAAAAAAATGTCTTTATAAGCTTGCTCTAATGAATCTGGGTCATATTTCGCGAAGCGTTTTGGCTAGATAAGGGGACTTTTCTTGTTGCTGCTGAAGCGACGAACTAACATGCATGCAGCATTTTATACACATTAATGATACACAACAATTTTAAGAAATCTACAGAATTATCAATATGTTCCGAGATAGCGTTTTTACGAAAAGTAGCAACTGTATATTTGGATCGTTTCAGGGATGTTGACAATGCACGACAATAGTTCATCGGTTACAACCTAGATGAGGAATCCACATCTCAAATATTTCATTGTGGGAATCCGTTCCATATTGGTAACATATATAGCTTCACGAGAAGGCTTGATTTAAAATACGTAGCGCATTATTTAACGTTTGGTAGATTAAGAAACCAACAAACTTGCGTGCCGTAATAAAATTATTTGTACAGGAGGAAAGAGCCTTTAGCAAGGCGTAGTGCAGAGTCCACATTCTTTCTTTCGTTTCAACTGTGGTAGGATTTTCGCTGGTTGCACTAGTAATTGGAGCGCTGAAGGCACATCCTCGTTCAGAAAAAAAAAATTTAAAAATTCATTCGCTTCTGTACCTTAGTCAGTAATCGTTGGTTCTCCAAAAGCATAGAATTTTGTCCGAATTATACCTTTTCATCAACGCTATTGTATTGCTATCAAAATCCTTATTATTCCCATGCTTAGTCAACATTGCTTCCCTAGCATCAATATGTAGGCGTAAATAAATGTCCCCCTTAAAATTTTCTTATAAAATATTTATCCGATATATATTGTACCTATGACCTACTGATTTTGATTTAAATACACAAAATATTGCTTCAGTGGTGCCATTTTGTTCCAACAGCAGTTCCACGATGCAGTTAATCCCCTTTGCGGTCGTGTTGCACTGGGTACGTGTCTATTTAAATATGATCAAAAATTTCGTAAAATGCTTGAAAATGAATAAAATTCGCGAAATGAAACCATGCTCTTACAAATTCCTTTCTACAGGCACCTATTTCTATGTCAGTTGCATACACATTTATGGAGACCATATTTACAATAGTTTATCGTTCTAGAAGTTTTTCGCTGACAATATTTCAGCTTCACGCTTTGCGACCAATTTTCAAGGGGATATGGTTTTAACCGAAAGTAGTTCGAAAAGGTCCACGTGGCGTCAAAATCTAAATTTGTAGCTGAAAGTTATATATTTAAGGCAGGACAAGAGAGCGTATGCTTGAAAAAAAAGTGAGTTCCGTCTTCCATCTTCTAAGGGGTCACCTATGAGCAGCATTTCGTTTTTGTTCAAAAGTACGATAACATGTGTAAAAATTATAAAATTTGCGATTACCTTCGACATTCCACATAGAGAAAGTTTCCATTGTTTTGAATGCTATGATTAAGTGTGGTATGAGAAAACTTTCCTGAGGCAAACAAAGTAATTCGTGGACAGGAGTAGGCGAAGGCAGGACATTAATGTTTGAGTAATTTTGGCTAGAGGCTGTTCCACTAATCTTCGTTGGTAACCTCATACGGGTTGACCAGATCAAACCTCACATTTCCAAGAGACACAAGGTATGAGACTATTTCCTAAGATATGTTAGCCGGGGTCAAGTTACGCCACAGAAACTCCGGGCGCCATGACCGTCTCTCATGATATTCCGTAGCTTTAATAGGCTGTAGTAATATGAGGTGCCTGAATTTATGGTATCGAAGCTGGTGACTTGCTTCGGGCTTTTCTGTCGTTATGCGCTTGGTGAAGGGAAAATGTGCCTTTCTCGGACTGCAAGGATTTGAAATTAGTGACAAATATGGACTGCAGTGTGGACTTTGGTTTGGCCATCAGTATGCGTGACCCGCTAAAAGAGTTTACCAGGTGTATCTTGGGTTTCCTTACTGCTCGCGCAACAGAAGTTCAAGGAACTAGGCTGTGGTAGTGGGCTTAATTTTTATGTATATTTATTTCGCAGTGAGTAGGCTTCTTGCACAAATGTCGTTAATGTGAATACGGCGGTTAGAGTGCCAGAAGGATGGTTATGGGTCGTTTCTCTGTCGTAATTAGCAGGGCGACCGCGGAACTTAAAGCGCCTTTTATTTTGGCTGTGACCTGTAATGTTGCAGCCATAATAATAAGTTCTTGGAGAGCTGCACACACGACCATTGCCGGGTGTACAGAGTGCATACATATGACGTAATATGTTTAGCATACGTCTGTCAGCGAGACCGCGCTTTGAAATTGGGGCTACCCGGGTAATAGTTAGTGGGCAAGTTTGTCGAGTTACGCACTGTTAGAAACAGTCAGACTGGTGGATGTGAATGACAGTCCGCTTGTCTTTCCACCGTAGCCAGCAGTTGTTACGTTCGCAAGAGTAAACGGATATTTCCACTACATACGGCTTCACTCTTCTTTTTCCTCCTATCGATAGAGTATTGGTGAATACACATAACCGTGTGCCGCAAAACACGTTCCGAATCACTTCGTCTGTGTGTGAATTCGGTTGAAAAAGCACAAAAACTACTAACATTTGCTGCTTAAGCTGTTTCACACAGTAGGTGCTTTATGTCATGGCCACCACTCCCTTCTTTTTTATGCAGGTAAACTCCTTCATGGCTTGCTAAAACGCTATAGCTTCCATGTTGAAGAGAAACTCGCGATATGTAAGAGTGAATATTGTGTTACGCATTTGAGCCAAAATGCTTGAGGTGTCTGAGATAAAGTGGACTTCTTAGCAATTCTTAAAAATGATGTGCGACTGCCACCCAAATGTAGTGTTTTGCCTGCATAGGACTCGTCCTTTAAAAAACTCACATCAAAGAAAGGTGGCGCCATATACGCCCTTTTCAGCATGGGAAGGCAAGTGTGTGCTCCGCGGAAACTCGGAATTAAATGGTGAGCCCGCTGCCTTCGACCCCGAAGATATCCATGCTGCAATAGCACAATAAATGCTACGGCGGATAAACGCAACGCCTAAAAATAAAAAAGCCTTCGAAACACCCGCTCTATAGAATTCTGTTTCTCTGCAACCATGAAAATAATTTGGAGTCCCTGTGAACAGAAACAAATAAATCTCAGGTGGTCCCTTCAAAGCGGTTATCAAGGACGCTAAGCGGGCATTTATTTTATGCACCTTTTTATTTCATAAATACGGTTGCACTTCAAGGAAAGGCATTGGCAGGAGTTCAGAATACGGTGAAGGAAAAGAATGCACACCGCATAATAACCTCCACCCTCCCCCAAGACCCCTTCGAAGAAATAAAACGTGGTTCGCACTTTCCACTAACAAGCGATCAGGTAAACAGCGAGATCATTCATATTGCGTGCACAGAAATAAGTTTTACGCACAAAAATTTGAAGCCCTCAGCTACTGGCAAAGTGCTAAGGAAGCAAAATTGAAATGCGAAAATGGATCACGTAGCTGCATATGCGCGCTGCTATAAAATATAATATATTCCAGGCGTCACCTGTTGAGGCAATCTATGGGACATAGTGCCGAAAGTTGGGCGAGTTGGTGTTAGTTCATTATGAAAAATAGCGCGAAAAGTACACGAATTATTTCTTAGCCTCTGGTTTACTTTGATATCCTTATCAACCAAGCCTCTTCTTTGCCTTTTTCTTCCTTCCCCAACAATGCGTGCCACGTGTTACTTCTTGTGTTATGGCTTAGCTTCTCAAAGGAGGCTGCTTCTTTATGTTGTTTTTTCAAAGTGACCTGTACAAATTGCGTGCTCCAGCAATAAACCCCATTTGGGAGTTAGCGTTGTCTGTGTCGTCCCTCCGTCCTTCGTATGCTTTTTGCGCTATTTTTCATCATGATCTACGGGAAAAACAGCAAAATATAGGAACATGCATAATAAACAAGATAAAGATAGGCGTTACTGCAAGCTGAGGACGAATGCTACTCGGCCAAGCAAATTGAAGTAAGGCTCAACGTTTCTAGGCAATGTATACACTGAGTCGTTCTAGGCAATGTATATACTGAGTCGGTTCAATTCTCGGGGACGTCTCGGAGCACTCATTTATGCAGGACACTTCCTTAATCCTTAGTAATGGTTCCCTCAAGTCGGCTGCCAAGGTACCTATCTAATGTAGACTGCCATGATATAACAATTACTACATCTCATCTGATCGCTAAGGCGTGTTACCTGCAATAAGTAGAAATTCTCTGTTTTAAGAGCTAAGTCGCTGAAGAGCTCTAATAAGAGGACTTAAAGGTGAATGTTACTTGTTTTAAATACGTGATTTCAAGTTTGTAGGCATACCATCAATAATGGGCCGTATAGGGACATGATAAATAGTTATATAAAAGGGTTTACATGCCATTAAATTGATTTTTAGCAGAATTTTCTCTGTTGGCACTTGTTACATGAAAGACGTCTCAGAGCCATATTTTTAATATATATGATGTGTATGTTCCATTCGAGGTCAGGTGAGACCATGACCTCTTTGCGTTTACAGCTTGCGATTGAAGGCTTACGGAATGTTACCAAGATAACTCAGCTGTTTTCAGGTACTTTCTAGTATGATGGAGTTTTCCTGTTGTTTCGTTTACCTGTCACGCAAAAGATCAACTTTCTGTTGTAGACAGTCATGCATATATAAGAGTGTGGTGGTGCAGACTGTTAACGCCTGTCCGTTGTCCCTTTGTCTCTCTCTTTTGTGTGTGTGAATGTTTTGCGCCAGGTTTTTATTCCAGTTAAAAAAAACAACACAATCATCAAAAATACTTCATTTTCAGTTCAATGCTTAGGAGGATGTTAGTAATAAAAGTGAACAAAGAAAAGTAATCTGATAACTGAAATTAATGTCATATCTAGCGACACTCTTTTGACGCAAAGAAACGTATGGCACTGTCCGAAATATAACCTCCATTTTCGGGGGTGCTTTATCCATACAGTCGCGATCCAATTAACGAAAGAAATGTGATATTTTGTTTTCTAAATTTCAGGCATTTATGACAGCATTAGCAGCAGACAGCACGGAGCCAAATGCTTCTACTGATATGAAAAATGCTATGACTTTTTTTGTATCTTTTGTGCGCGTAAGTATCTGTGTTTACACTGCTGTGATATGTCGTAAAGTTAAATAGTACAAGCAGCAGGAAACATAATGTGCAGGTCTCAAAGAAACAACGTCAAATTCCATTAACTGGCTAAATACGAATTGTATAGGCTAAGACTGTGTGTTCCACTTCGAATTTGATCAAAAACTAGGGACTCAGTGACTCAACATAAGGCTGCAGGCAAAGTGCAGTGATGTCGTTTTCTAGGACCGCATTTCTCAAACACTATAGCTTTTGTGGAACCGCAAAAGGACAGATGAGAGGGCAATGCTATATTTACGCCTTATGAATTTCTCGCGCTCTGATGGATGTTGATAAACATGACCACATGCAATTCACAACGCAAGAGGGTGGCAGAAAAATACGAAGCGATTGATTGCGATAATAGCATAGTGATGCTTGAATCCCTCTACCTATGTAAGAGGGTTGTTGTACAGCCAGCGGCAATGCTCCTGCACATCATACCAATTGCGGGCTTGAACAGCCTGATTAATCCCAGCGTCCTTAATGGGTGTGACTTCTCAGCTTTGACACCTTTGCTGCTGGGGCAAATTTTTCCTGTGAGCCACTTTGCCATGTTTAATTGCATACGGCAGTGTTCTCTACCTTTAGATGTTTTAGTTTGGTTTTAGGCTTTAACTTCGCAAAGCAACTAAGGCTTAGACATGCTCTCTACCTTTCTTGTATTTATAAGTGCTTCAAATGCTGCCGCTGACTCACTGCTTTTTTTTAATCCATATCTGCCTTCGGCGCCCCCTGCACAGCGCTAAGTTGTCATTATTCGTTTTCGGCTGCTGACGTGTTCTTGACAGTAAACAAATTGCTTCAATATTAAAGACTTCAAAGGGGCATATACAAAAGTCGTTGATTTTAAACCTAGAAAAAGTCATGGTGATGTCTCAATGTCATGTCTGCCCCATTGAAAGGACTGAACCTCGCCCTCTGTTTTATATTTTTCTCTAGCCTCGCTGTGGGTTTGACGCCTTGAAGGAAGATGAATACAGGTTAGTATTCTCTTTGCGTACAAGCATAAAATTTTACCACCTACGAATTTATATACACATGTGAAGATGTTTAGGCCACGTTCTTCAGAAGATATTCTGTCGGCCCTGGTGTAGGGAACAATTGCCAGAAGTTTAAACCTGCTAATTATAGGCGAAGTAAAAACGTCGTTCATATTGGGTTTCCTTTCGATAGGCTGTGATTTCTAGATGAGAAAACATAATTTTGCGGCGATTAAATCTGTGAGGCAATAGAGGAGAGGATGTTATCAGCTACAACAAGAACGTTGATGCTGTATCTGCTGTCTAAGGCCAAGTGGTGATACACCATAGGCTGTATTGTTAGCTAACGGCACACTGATGGTCAAGAGTACACCCAGATTGACCTTGATGCTACATGAAGTAGTGAACGTTTCTCTTCAGCATCAGACTTCCATTCAAAGATAGGTAGAGGCAGGTGGCATAAAAGGGTACTATTTGCTGAAAGGATTCTGCAGCGTCATCACATTACAGGATCAAGTTGGCAGGAGAACCGACTAGACTAGGTCTCTCGTCATGGAAGGTTGCGAAGCTAATGCAACATTCTGAATCACTTAGACCCCGTGTCAGGCACACTATTCCTAATTTTCGCAGCGACAACTTTTGGCTGGCCTAAATCGGGGCTTTGAGTTTATGTCCGCTGGCGATCGCAAAATGCAGCGACTGGAGATTTTACGGCAATGAGAAACATGACTTGTAATACAGGCACGAATAAGATATTAGTAACTAGCAAGTAGCAAGATACCGTTTTTATGTTGGTCACAAAAGTAAAGGGAAAAGGAGGAATCACGAAGTTCGTATCTGCAATGGGTAAGTACAATTTCTCCGTTACATTGCAAAAAGCTTTTCGATATCTTCTATTACCTGCTGCAACTACCAGCTGCAATTTCAATTGTGCAAATGGGCGCTACTTGGAACAAATAATGTGCTCTGTGCACTTTTGTATCTCTCTGTAAGAGAAGATGAATCAGCTATGGATACCACTTATCAGTTGTAATGGCGTCGCATCATATATTTAAGAAGTGGACCGAGCCCCTCAAATATTGTTATTACACAAATTTTCTTTTTTTGTCTACTGAAGGGCTCTGCTTCGTTGTACTGCAGCTTTATTTCTCTGCGACAACACTTTCTGGCATTTGCATCGACCTTTCTATATTGGTTTATTAGGTTATCTGCCATGAAGGTCAAATGAAGTCCAAAATTACGAACACACGGGAACTGGAAAATTTGACAATTTTAACGACCGCACTGGTTACCCGAGAGGAATAAGTCATTATTAAAAGCACAAGGTGTCCTGCATTATATAAATCAGACCAATTAATCAACTTGAATCTCTCAACAAATTTCTTTCATCAGTGTGAAAAGATAGTCGTCGAGAAAAAAAGTGAAACAGTTGGTCAAATATATGTCGACGCCGCCTTAAACAATCGACTGATGACTCTCCAGCTTGTTTACATGAAACTGTCTCACTAATCCTCTATATTGCACCTCAAGCGGAAGGCCAAGAGGAGATTCTGCCAAATGTTCTGCAGTATCTTAAATTCATGTTTGGCAGGGATATATTAGATTACACTAATCTTAGCCACTAGTATTTTCTCTACTCCTTCTCATCTCTGCTATTTTACCTGTAAAGCAAACATTCATCTGAAACAACTGTGACGAGTGGTAGCGGTAGTGTAGGGCAGGCATTCGCCTCTCAAATGTTCCGAGCCAGACGATCAAGAAAGAAAATGATGATAATCATGTTGCAGCGCGTGACGCTTAAGAAACACAACGGCGACAACCGTAAAACGCTCGCTGCGGCGCTCGCCCGTTTGCAGACGCAAGCTATACGACTGTTCGTCGGACGTTCTGTTCATTGTTCCTGACGTAGTGGCCTGTGTAATGTCCCCTGCTAGTTGGCTGTATTACTGCTGGCACATGCGAATCGGACACATCAGTGAAAAAAATTTATCCACTGCCTCTAGTTTTTCCGTACCAATTAATTATTGAGACGCATTAAGGCGTATCAGCCAGTGTAGGAAGGACTATTAGGGGTTTATAATATTGTGATTCGCTATGGTTTCTTCAAAACGTCTAGAACACACAATAATTCGGAAGCGATCCCCAACTTGCACAATACACTAGCATGGACTGGTTGAATATTTGTTAAATTTTTAGTTTTCTCCGCAGTTAGTACACAGAAACCGGACCACATATAAACTTCTACTGCACTAGCAGGACTTGTGTTTTGTCCGATGACCCGGTGGCGGAACAAATCAGTTATCCATCGGCGCACTTTTTGGTCCACGAACACTTTAATAAGCATTTCACCCCACAAGAAACGAGGGCCTGGCCGGGCAAACTCTTTTAGCATTTAAAACCGGTGGGTAACCTGCGGCACGAGGGATCGAAGCTGCTACCTCCGGAAAGCGAGGCGGATACTCTGCCTCAAGGCCACAGCTTCCATCTGAAGATCTCTTGAAAACGAAGCTGCAGCCCTGTGGCTGAGCATCCGCCGCTCTTTAAGACCAAAGCTGTCTTGTGGCGCGTCATGATGAACAACAACCGATTATATTGATTTGTTTGACCGGAATATATACCGAGGGCACCTTGAAGCAGGCCACGGTGGTCCTATGCTTAAATGTGCTAACGTAAAACAAAAAATCTTGCGTAATCCCATCAGTAATTTGTCCTTGGTCACGGCAATTACTTGTGAAAGTGAATCAGTACTGATTTGTAGATGAAATCGAAATAAAATCGAAAGTTGCATTGCCAAAATTTGGTAACGTAATCTAAAGAATGGCGCTCGAATTCAAGATTATGGATGACTCATGTATGCCATGTAAGAAATCTAGAACTAGAAATTGATTACCAGGGGGTAAAATGCTGTTTATGCGATATGCCCTATTATTCTGACATGTTGGGGGCAGGGTGACGTCGTAAAGTGGGCCGGACTGTAGATGAAATCATTGGAAGCACACAATTTCATTATATTCACTGTTAAAATACCCAAACTTAGAAAAAGATTGCCCCTAATTTGCATTGGTAAATATGTAGTAGGAAATGCTGAAAATTTTTAGCCATTAATAGAAACTCGACGTCGGTCGAATAATGTAGCATCCGAGTAAAGCAAAAATACCCTAAATACGAATAGAGATACTTTCTCGTTAGGTTCGCTCTTTTATGGCGCCTTGGTATAGTTGAAAAAGGTACCAATCTTTCTGTTCAAGACCCACTTCCTGTTCATACAAATTAGAACACTAAATATTGTGCTCACCCAATAATACTTTTATTCCGATGTATTCGTATTACCACCACGGAATTATCCAGGTGAGTTAAGTAGACTATTTATTCAGGAACAGAAGTTTACTGGGTTGAATTATATACGGAGGGCCTCGCCAAAGTAGGACGAGATTAGCGAATGACAGAGATATAGAAATATTAAACACTACTCAACATTGTTCTAATTTTACTTATCTGTAAAATTCAATACTTAGCTAGATAAAGGTAAAGTGTTCGAATTTAGTGTATTATGGCTGGAATTACTTTCTGTGAACAGATTAATTCAGTGAGGCTTTGTGAGGTGCTGCATAATAATTATACTAATATATTTTAATAATAATATTTTTTGAGCCGAATGGAACAATTTTGACATGAATTTCGCTTGCTTAGCGGGTTGGCAAAGATTAGTTCCCCAGAATATTGCAAACTTTGCCATTTGGACCAGGCAATTCCCTGCGTCTCGTCTACCATTAGTCCAACTACCACTAATCCATTAGTCCGGATACTCAATTTGAGCATTTGGCCCCTTTGAAATTCATTTTCTGCCATGTTTTTTTTTAATTCTTACAGTTAATTAATGGATCAATTACGCACTCAAAGGTGTTTATTAATTTTATTGAATGATTTTGTAAACTTCTGATCACCTAACAAGCATCAATCAATCATCAATAACTAAACAAGAAATGAATGAATGGAGCCTTTATTTCAAGCAAGGGGTGGCTCACGGCCGCTGTTTGGGTAGTTAGGTAGAGAGGGATGGGAGTGTAGCTTCGTCTTCACGATTCTTCAAGCTGTTTCTACATATGGCAGTAAGAGCGGCCTGCTTCGAGTAGTTCGCTAGAGGTTGACTTACAGCACGAAAATCGGCAGCATGGCTAGCAATAAACAATAAATGAAATGGTGCGATTTTTTTTGCGCAGCGGTCACTGATACCGCTCGTCCGATGTCAATTACTACCACTACTATTACGCTACCGGCTTTTCGGCCATGCGCACTGTATAAGCTATTGCTTATTAAGCTGATAAGATTATTTTCTGCACAAAATTGTGAAAATTGATTTGCAACGTATATACGTATTAGCCGCAGAAAATTGCTGCTCCTCCAAAAGTGCTTTAAAAACCAGGCGTCATACCTCTTCCTACAACAAAGACTTAAACCATGCACTCTAAAAACCACAGTCAAACCATAGTCAGATCTGGCAATTCGCTTGTTATAGAATATTTATATAAGTGCTCTTATAAAAGGGAGCCAATTTCGATACGAACTACTTTGATAATAGAAATATATCAAGCCCATTTCAAATAATCTGATACCTATTAGAAGCTAAAGTAATGCTAATGACCGACACTCTTGATAGATTCAAGAAATTTGTTTTTAGAGCGTCGGCACGAAACATTCTCGGTTCTGCTACACAGACCTTTATAAATTCACTCAATCCCTATGATACCGAACAAGAGTCCAGTTCAGTCGTTCAGTCGTCTCCGACTCTTCGTGACCCTATGGACCACGTCACACCACGCTTTCCGGTCTCTATCTTCCTAACATCACATAACTTCATCTGCAGTGCCTCGAGGATGCCATCTAACCGTCGCGTTCGCTGTCTACCCCTTCTCCGGTGACGCTCAACCTTTCCCAACATCAACTCTTTCTCCAGCGACTCCTCTCTTCTCATCAGATGACCAAAGTAGCTGAGCTTTAACTTTGCAGGGGATTGTAAAACAGTCCGATAAATCTGTAATACGATATATAAAACATGTAAACAGATGAGCTGCTTTTTTACCTAGGAGAGAGCGTACTGTGTCTCCCTACTAAAGGCGCGATTTCTTAAGCGATAGGCGTATTGTCGGCATACCGGCAGCCCACCGCTCGCCCTGAATACAGCGCCCACGAACCCGGACGTCCAGCGTCACTTTGAGAAAGGCGCTAAAAATACGGGCACATCTCTACTAGTTGTTTGCGTCTGTGAGTGTGCGGCCATAGTAATTCATAGGTGCCGCGACGTAAGGGCTCGTGTCTTGCGCTTTGTGGCCCAAATGCCGTGTGTTGCGGTTGACTTCACGATGATGCAGACAGTTCTTCGAGAAAAGCCACTTCTGTCCATAGCCGGCTTATTTATTTTTATTGTAGACTATAAATGCCGCAATAACTACCTCTAATTTAGTACCAAAATCGGCCGCACGAGTGCTCGAAGCCTTCTTTCAGCAAGGCTGGCTTCACCGCACAACATTAAGGGCATCGAACGCCGGCACTCTCGCATGATAGCAGTGATGCCACACCGAAGTTCTCCGAGTCGGACTCGGTGTTTACCTTGTCCAGTGGCTGCACACCGTTAACAGTTCCAGCAGGCTGCTAAGGCTCCACATGTGAAACCACTATGCGCGCGAAACGCGACTGTGTGGTACCATATAAGAAGCCCCTTGCGAGCACACAGTATGCAGCTCGATATATGAAATTGTCCCCTGAATCGAGGTTCGATATAGGCCATCACCAGTCATGTACATCTGCGTGGGGTTTACAAGTGAAAATGCGATAGTTAGATATAAGCAATAATTTTATGTTTCCAGGTTCGATATATCCGAGATGAGCTGTATCAGTTACGCTTGTCGTGAATTTAAGTCTGTAATGTATATGTGAGCCATCCTGGATTTAATACTCTGAGAGGCATATTTTTCTGCGGCCAGCTGTGCAAAAACTGAAGTGTCAAAAGGTAGACCTGCAAGGAATTTTTTGCATTTTCCCTGAGGAGTGATTTTTTTCTTTCACGACCGCAAAGCGATACTGACCTCAAAGGTAGATCATGCGAGGTGATAGTTGCATGATGATAAGTAATGCAGAGTTTATAGCAGAAGGTAATAAGTGAAGCAGTTCGAGGTATGTTTCTGCTAATCTTGAAGTCTAAACTAAAGCTTTTAACCGCCCTTCCTTGATACGACAGCTATGAGTAGACATTGTAAGATCAAAGAAAATGTCCAGAAAATAGTTACTGACATTTTATTACTTACAATAATTGTATATATTGCAAAAAGTACTTAACCAAAGATTATTTTCAGGGTCAACTTCGCAGTCAAGACCTACGAGAAGTTTTGGCAAGCATTTGACTGCCAAACTGGTTCACGAATGAAAGCTGAAGACAAATGCACAATTTTGCCAAAATAAAGACATACCTAGAATTCATTAGAGAGGACATATTTCACGAGAGAGGACCGTATTTTTTCAAAACCCCTCAGCGTTCACCGCTCTACGCAGCCGACATGACATGTTTCTTCTTTACGTTTGGGTGGAACAGAACAAAAAAAAAAAAATGTTACATTTTTATGGTGATAAAATATACTATTCAAATATATTTTAAAGTTCTGCAGGTGTTGCGGATGGTACGAATGTTTTGCGGATAAAGGCAATCGAACTTCATGTACTAAAGTCAAGAATGCTGAAAGCAAGTTGCCCAAAAGCTATGCTCAGCATAGAAAAAGAAGAAAACTAATAAAAACGTTGTGATTTCCAACATGTGCTGGTCAATACTCTATGCTCCCATACGCTGTTTAGGGCTTGTTAAGTGAAACACGTACTTAAGACGGAGTTAGCTGTAAGCTAGCTCGGGTATGAAAGAAATTCTCTTGAACAAAAGAGTGAACCTCGTAGCTTGTTCAGAGTTCATGATGAGCAAGTATGAGTTGTAGTATGGCCTAAAATTGCGGTTTATTAGCTTATGTTGTTGTCTGCATTGGGCTCTTACATGTTTGGGAAACAGAAATGAAACGAAGATTCTGCTTTTGCTTCCACGTTTCAAATAGCTGCATACAGAGGACAAAAAGTGAACTTCCACTAATGCAGAAGAGAAAAGAGCTCATTCATATTTTCGCAAAGCTAAGACGGTGCAATTATTTACGACCAAAAGACATGGAAATCAGCATCTCATTTTTTTCAATTGAAGGAAAAATATGACGTCACCTAAATTTCTTCTTGTGAGGAAAACGTATGAGCATAATATATTTTTACTTCTCGAAGAGCTTAATTCGCAGATTTAATTTTTACAGAGATTTCATTGGCCTTACACGTAATGAGGTAGCACGACCTTGGGTGTTTCCGTGTATCCTCCATCGGTCGCGCATACCTCAATCTGCGTCAAAACGTCGACAGGCCCAGGTGCCCCGAATTTGTCCTCCCATTACATAACCTCATAATCTGACAGCAACCTCCTCTACCTGGTATCAGGTAGCTTGCATATCTCATCTAAGCGGAATATTTTTATCCCTCCACCTTTTAGAGCCCAGCTCTTATGCGCCCATTTGGTGGTCGCCATTGGTGCTGTTGTAACTGAAGCCAAGCAAATTAGGTTACTAGCCAAACAGAAAGTCTCAGATGGGCAATAAAATCCGAGTAATTCGGTCTCAACGCTAAGGGCCGAAACATCTTTTTCCTCACTGGTTGCCTCAGCTGGTTAAACGGCGATTGTTATCGAGAGGTGTCTCTGAACGCAACCTAAAGATAACATACACTCACTAAAGGCAGTAAATGATGATGGTGAAAATAATAAAATAGTGTTACCGTTGTAATGCTCTCACCTTGTGACTCTGTTCATGGCTTGTTTTGCGGCTATTATTAAAAACATAGAATGTTGCAACCTAAAGGCGAACATCCCCATAGGAAAGATAGCTTAGTTTATTGTTGCAACTTAAAAAAATCAGAAAAACACATAGACAGGATTCGAACATGTGTTATATTCGCTAACTGCTGAGGTAAGTAGTGTCAGTCCATTGCGCCACTAAAGCTTTTATTATTACTGTCGTGTCCGCACAAGCAAAAAAATAATTACATGACAAAAAAAAGCAACAGTCACCTTCTGGCAACTCCACTATGATAGAATGAATTAAATGATTTTAGTTTGTCGAGGAGTGCAGGATGCACAATAATACGTTCATGTCTTACATCCATTGGCGTGCACCAAACAGTGTGCATACAGAGCAACATTAACAAGTCGCAAGGCACTTCACCTGGTTCTGCGCATGACAGGAAACGTATTCCAAAAGGAGTCAAACATACCTCTTTTCTCAGGGTGCGTTTCAATACATCCAAAAGAAAAAATAGCATCGTGACAGTCTAGAAAGAAATGATATATTGTTTCCACCTTTGTTCATATAATACAATCGACCGACTACGGTACAAAAAACCTTTCCTCTGCAACCATGGCTTCACCGGAAGTGCATCACCGGGCAACTGAAAGAAGAACGAACACACTGCGGGCTTCACAGGCATTCTTCTCATTATTTTCAGCGCGTCGCGTTCTGGACCCAAAAAAATATTGACTGGGATAAACGGGCACTGGCAAAAACACTTCTAACAGTTTTTTGTACAACGTTTTCTTCGTGACAATCGCCAGATACACACCCGAAAATCTCGAGCTGAGGGTGCGAACAGCTGAACAATTTTCTTGCAAAAAAAAAAAAAACACTTAACGCACGTATACATTACTGTTCATCATGGTTCACCAACTCGCCCAATCAGCCGTTCTTCTACACTTAACCTACTCCGGCCTGCCGCACTCGATGCTTCAGTGGCGCAAAGTTCTGTAGTTCTGCGCCACTGAAGCAACGAGTGCGGCAGACTTTATAGGCACTCTTATTCATTTTTACAATATTTCCGCTATCCTCGCTATCCTCGCTGCCTTACCGTTGAGAGAACGGAATATCGCAAAAACTCCACGAGCTATGCTCACTGCTTCAACGGCTCTATGGTGTTCTAGTTCACTATATCTTCAGCATGCCACGGATTTTAGTTCACGCCCCTCAGGGCACTCATATTTTTGCTTTCAGAGAGGAAGGATGAGGATGAGCGACGCAACTGATGGATGTGTTTCTTCTGTCGCTGCCGCTTAACGAGCTTCCTCAAGAAAGGTTAAGTGCTGCTAACGCCAGAATCTAAATGTGCGAGCCGTCGAAACAAAATCTAAGCGCCACCGCCGACAGAGAATTGTCGTTCACGCCATACAAGCACGAGATAGCCGCCGCCTCCAAGAGGGCGCTCCCGTTCGCACCGCTGTCGAGGGACCGTTAAAACTGCAATCGGTCGCAGTAATTATTTCTGCAACGAATTTTAATAACCAACTGTTCTTCCGGTGCTGAAGCTGAAGAGCTTCGTCCACAGATTTTGTCGGGATGTTTTCCCTCTTGCTGCGTCTGTCACGCTTAGATACAGAGATGGATTTCTGATACTAAGACGACAAACGATCCGCACCAATTATGTACATTGGAGGACAGGAATAAAAAATTCTTGATCACATTCACAGTAGGTGCCACAGACAATGACACCACGCTCCAAGTTTATCCCAGAGTTAGAACTGTTGGAGGTGGCGGGTGATATGGAAGCGTGACCTGGGTCGACACCCGCTTTTAGGACAATCGAGGCCACATTCAGGAACCATTATATTTGCTGTAGAGATGAAGGATAATCTTGATTATCTTTGCACATAGCTCCACGAAAGGTGCCTGCAGAATAAATATGTGCTAGATTGCCAACTGTGGAAGGTGGCGAGTGATTTACACATATCCTGAGTAAGTACCCTCTCGTCCGCTGGAAGTGAAATACACATATGAAATACTGTGCTCTTCATTACTTTGAAACATAGAAGCTAGCAATTCCCACCCCGTTATTAGATACGCCCATACCGACTCTTTCTTTGCACGTGGGTTTCTTATTCTAGAACAGTGACACATCCGGTGTCCTTTCTTTAGGCTTGATAGAGGAGAAATATCTGGATAATCTTCTTTAGAGCCGGGAATCGACATGAAACTTTGAGAAAATACGTACTTGACTTATTATGAACCTTGTGGCCCATTTGTTCTTTTCACTGCGCGTAGCGGGGTGTCATTCCACATCAGTCCTCATTTAGCATCTATCTGCTGTCTATTTAGATGCTACATTCCGATAGGATATGAATCAATGACATACGTGTATTTAATTGTATGCTCTTGATTTTGTGTTTAGGAATGCAGCAAAAAGTGGGGAAGATAACTGTATGCTCTTGATCCTGTGTTTAGGAATGCAGCGAAAAGTGGGGCAGATAGGGTGTCTTCCACTCCCTGCTCAAATATGTCATTCCGGCAAATGGGCGGAATGGAAGGGAGCAATGAAGTCATTATCGCGTTTACTCATAGGGCGCAGCATAAATGTAAATATAATTTTTCTTATCGACTTTATAAAAGATATTTTTTTCCCTTTAAAATGCGCTATATGACAATCATATTATTTTACATATTTCAATATTGCAGTCCGGATCTGCGGTTACTACCAGTCTTATGCAGTAGTACTTCCAAAGCCCTTCCATTCCCTTTTTAATTTTGAAAAACTTCTTTTCATTCCAGAGGCTGCTGAACATATTTTGAGTCTGCTATACATCGGTTCAGTTCAGTCGTTCAGTCGTGTCCGACTCTTCGTGACCCTATGGACCATGTCACGCCACGCTTTCCGGTCTCTCACTATGTTCCTAACATCACATAACTTCATCTGCAGTGCCTCGAGGATGCGATCTAACCATCGCGTTCGCTGCCTACCCCTTCTCCGGCGACCCTCAACCTTTCCCAACATAAATCTTTCTCCAGCGACTCCTCTCTTCTCATCAGATGACCAAAGTAGCTGAGCTTTAACTTTAGAATTTGACCCTCCAATGAGCAGTCAGGGTTTATGATCGAAAATATCGACTGATTTGATCTTCTGGCAGTCCAAAGAACTCTCAAGAGTCTTCGCCAGCACCACAATTCAAACGCGTCAATTCTTCGGCGGTCAGCCTTTTTCACAGTCCAACTCTCGCATCCATACACCACATAATGGCTATACATAATGGCAGCCCTACCATTAAGGTCTGCCAAACTATATTATCGATTATTTTCTGCAAATCGTCCCTGAACCACTTAATCAGGTAAGGCCTTCTACAAATATCCAATTAATCAGGTATCTTACTTCAACCCTTGTCCCTTCCTGTTACCATTTCATGTGTATAAATAATTCCTCCAAGCAAACGATCAATATCACTAGGGTGATCGCGGATCCAGATCTATTTCCCTTGCGGAAATGTTGCCAGTTTTCTTAAGGGGATATCTCTACAATATGTTCCAGTACTTTAAAATAGGGCTTACCAGCACAATGATTTTGTAATGCCTGTTGCCTATTGCGGTTTCAACGCATTTTATTATGTTTTTAAGTATTTTATGATCGCTATGTGCATCGGATTGCTATATACCAAGCTTTTTTGTAACCTGCGAATAGTGCGGATATGATCCATTTTAGACTGACCTTTAGCGATTGATGTGTGAATATTTGCATGACTGATGATTAGTGTTTCTAGGAATTCATTAGTAGTAGATTTGTAAATACCTTGCACGTTGCCGATAATATATGATGAGTATGCATTGCGCCAAGGCATTGACTGCCCCTATTTTAGGGATTAGGAGACTTTTAGCGCCCTTTTAGCATCCCGGTAAATGCAAGGGCATGAGACATTGGATGCACAACGTACGATTTATTTGTAATACGGTCTCTACCCCATCATTCAAGAAATGAACGTTTAGCTCACCCTCTAAAGCTGCTTTCGCTGTTTTCATTGCATTAGATGCTTTTTCTGTTTTTCTAATCGTTACATATATTAGCTTGATTGCTCTAGGCTGCTATTATCTTCCTAATCGTGCTTCCTACTACGTCTACTGTAGAGATACGAACACCTGGCCTTTAACTATCCGTCTATATTTGTAATGACACTGCCTGTTTGGTATCTTTGAGCGTGTATCTGATTTCCTCCCATCCTTATTTTCCTCTTGACCACTTTCACGCTACGGCCGTTCTTCACGGCATGCTAGATTAGGTCGAAATTTTACTTTCTGATGTCTATGATAGCTATTGTGATAACTATTTTCTGATAGATATGCATTTCGAGTCTTCTTAATTCTGATTATTTTCAACTTTGGTATTTCAGTCAATTATTTTCCTTCTTGAATAGTTTAGCGGTATATATTGATGTACTACTCTGCTGCCCGCATTTGCCGCGCGCTCAATAAAATAGACGTAGAACATACCGCGATCCGCGATACACTGCTATGACCTGGAGAAAAGAAACATTTAAAGATGACGAAGATCACCGCGGTGCTGCTATGAATATTATTCTTTTTTGAATCATCGCAGATTACCTCGGATCATTTCAATCGAAAATGAAGGCAATATCAGGTCAAGATAATCGCAATATATAAATAAGTATATTTAAGCGATTCACCGTGTCGATCAGATACACTTTAAGACATAAAGGCCTAAAAGGGGTGGTGAGTATAGTCATTTTGGGGACCAACTGGTTTGCCACAACCAGTAATTCTTTTGGGGATCAACTGCACGGGAATCAATACTTAGCCTCCAAAGGATCAGCTGTAGAAGGAGGAATGGTCGCTCCTTGCAGATGTTTTCCAAGAGACTAATATTGCTGCTTGAAAATAGCACCAGCGCCATACCTGATTACGGGCTCACTTTGACGCTGGAGACAGAGAGCACTGGGACGTGGCATACTGGCACACTCCGCACTGATGGTAATGCTCGCCCGGAGAAAACAAAAAGGCCTCAGATAAAAAGTAAAAGCTTAAAAGTAACGAAGCACATCAAGTACATTAAAAATAGAAAGAAATTAAAACTAGGAGAAAAAATATGACGTCTGAACTAGCACGCTTCGAGTTGGGTACTTCATTCTCAGTAGCTTGCTAAGCTAACCTGTCGGCCATGCCGAGAACTGGGATCCTTAGAAATATTTTTGCATGTTATGTCATGACCGTGTTTATAAGGTTGGGACTTCATGCTTCAAAGTGTACAGGCCATTGCTGCCGCCCTAACAATTACACCTTCTTGCCGACTGAAGCTTCCTGCCTGCTTTTACGACTTACAACTAGTGTTCTGGATGCCTGTGAGCACTATTTGGTTATCTGGAATCATTTTAACATGTGGAGTTTGACAGCGCTAGCAATTTACCAGCGCCGGCTCGTAGGGTATGCTTTGCTACCATGGGCGTATTCGCTAAACATGGAGCTGCAGCACAAACCTTCAAAGAAAAACGTTCGACCAATCTTCAATACCAGCAAGCGCAGCAGCGACGACAATATTTTGCTGGTAAGTAAATCTTATTTGTATGTAAACATTTCGGGAAGCGTTGCGATGACCGAGGGCTCGGCTGGCTTATACACAAAGCAAGGAGCGCAAAAGCTTTAGCAACAAGCCAAATATTATGCATTACAAGAGCTGTATGTTTTCTTTTTTCTTTAATGGGCCCATCGCTCATTAAACTACTCTCTTCCTCGTTGTATTTTTTTCTTTCTGCTGTTTAAGCTGGGCCGCGGTGCATGCAGGCTAAGCTCGTTAATGCGTAGGTGCTGTTTGGAGCCTGCGATTGAGCCCGCCTTGAACATTTTGGCAGTAATCATTGTGTTAGAGTGCCCTCAAGAGCAACTCCGAGGTTTGTAATTCATGGTAGCCCTCATTATTCAATTCCAGTTTTAATTGTCCGTTAATCGCCAGTATGTCATGAGATTTTAAAGGCGCGACGATCGGAGTCTCTCTCGAAACGCTCGAAAGGTACTTCCTTTGTTTTCCCGCAGGTTCGAGCTACACCACATCAAAAAAGTGCTTACTTTAATCATATTTTTCATATGCATGCGCATTATTTCTCTGCTTCCAGTTTACGGACTTCCAACTATTTCCAAAGCCATACTGGGGCCAGTGTGGCCCTTAGCTTTATCAGTCACTCCTTAGACTTCACGGACCGCAGACGTGTACGCGCAGGTCTCCCTGGACCTCGGCTCCGAGTCGCTCACCGGATTGTGCAGCAGCTTGTTCTTACCTTCACGCCTCCTTCAAGCGCGTTTCCCTCTCTCCTCCTATGGGCCCACCCCAGACCTTTCGTCCACAGAGCAGTGCAATGGCAAGAGGTACACCGTCAATACCAGTTGCTGGGCGAATTGGTGCGCACAGTGATCCATAACAACAGCACGACAGACGGGACGTGTTGTCGTCCTTTCTTCCTCGTCCCGTCTGTCGCGCTGTTGTTATGGATCAAGGTACATCGTGCATGTTTTCGTTCATTTCTGAAAATGGCGTAAGGAAAGCTGAGGACGTCGCAACGCCTTACGTTTGCATCGCATCGCAATGGCTGAATCTGGGCCGTCTGGAACTGCGGCCTAGCTTCGCCGTGCTTGATGTGTTGAAGTACAACGGTTAGGCAGGGCTACGCATCTACTTCACATTTGATTAACTATGTAAATCAGCCCTATTCTTCTTATCGGTTACTTACATAAACATACAGCTTACTTAAATACATTCTATTGCTGTTCGGTTCTTTATTTTTATATTGAGGCAATATCATAATTCTTTATTTTACTAAATGCTTGCAATTATTGGTACGTTTACAATTGTCCACGTACTGAACATTTCAATGCACCCACATTCGAGGCGATGTTACTGGCGGCCTCAAACCCGTATATATGTTGCATTAAGAAGAGGGATGAGACGTACCGACTGTCACTATGAAAGCTGTCATCTCTGACTTCGACCAAGCAGCGTATCCGTTGTTCATTGTAGGGAACACCCTTATTTTGCCTCCTCACTTTGTTTCTAATCGGTCAAATATGTAAATAAAAATTTCTGTGAAAATTTCTGCCGTGAGTGATACTTTGATCGTTGACGCGCAGCACGTGCGACTACGACAGGAGAGCTTGTAGTCGGCTCATTACAAAACTCCCCCGCTCCGGTACCACTGTCTTTTCCTTTCTTCTCTCCTTCCTAAGACTTCACTTATGAACTCTTGAGCCCATGACCTCATCCTCGGCCTCGACTTCCTATCAGAACACTCTGCCCTGATCGACTGCTCGAAAGGTGCCTTGCACCTAGATCTTCCAACCGTCGATCCTGAACCCTTGCATTCTTCTCCCGCCTGTATTCGCCCGACTAAATTTGTCTGTCCTCAATAGCAACCTCATTTGTTACCTTGCGTCCTACCTCATCTGTCCTCGATGGTGACTACTTAGTTGAGCGTAATCTTTTGTTGCGCCGCAACGTCGCACTTACCAAAACCGTCGCTACAGTCAAGGGGAGCTCTGTGTCACTGCCGCTGATCAATTTCAGCTATTCGCTTAAGTGCTTCTGCCTGGCATACGCGTAGGGGCATTGTCACCTCTTGGCTCCTGTCAATATTGTCACGGCGCGCACCGAGGAGCGCTGCGCCAGAAAAAGGAGAAGCGCGGGACGAGCGCGAGACGAGCGCGCGGCGCCAGCGCGATGGTTAGAGAACAATAGAAGAGCGCCGGGGCAAGTGGTGTTTGCCTGGTGTCCTCCGTTCGTCTGTGTCTATCTCTAGGCGGGCACAGCGTCCCACAACATTTGCGTGGCAGCGGTGGGATCATGCCGCTCACCCGCTCCCAAAGTCAAGGACCCGACGTGCCAGACGACAGGACCATGCCACCAGGCGACGGTGCCGACGACGCAGCGGCTGGCGCAGCTAGACCTAGACGCTCGGAGGGGCTCGGTGCTTTGCAGCAGCTGAATAGCGGTATTGAGCGCCTCCTGGATATAGTTACTCAGCAGATGGACGCATGGGAAGCCCGTCTGACTGCCCAGGCTGTGGAGATGGAAGCTCTGCGGCGCGACTTCTGTCGCCCTGTGCCGGCCCAGCCGAACACAGGTCATGAGTTTTTAGGCGTCGCCGCCACCGCTGCCGCCAGCACTGCTGTCGCTGGACCTGCTGTCGTAGCCGCCAATGACGTGCTCGGCACGGGTACATCATAGGACGTAGTGGAAGTAACCATGCTTGACGGCACTATCTCGTGGGATGCTTACCGCATCCAACTGGAAGGTATTGCGACGGCTAGAGGCTGGGACGAGCAAATGAAGGCATGGATGCTCGTCTCTAAACTGAGAGGCCGCGCAACTGAGCTGCTGCAGAACGTGCCGCTCGACCAGCTGGGCTCTTACACTATCCTGGTGGGCCTCCTGTACGACCACTGCAGTGCTTCAGGTCAACACGATGCGCAGTACCACCGCCTGCGAGCCCGCCGTCAAGAGCCCGGGGAGACATACCAGGACCTCGCCGCCGCCATTGAGCGCCTGGTTCTGCAGTCGCTGCCGGGGACACCTCAGAACGTCGTGGCCCTGGTCGGCACCGAGGCGTTTGTCGACGCCATTCGACTCCCTGAAATGCAGCGCTTGGTCCGTTTTGGGCGTTCTGAGTCCGTCCGCGCCGCCATGGCGCTCACCATCGAGGCGGGATTGACTTTGTTGGCCACGCGGGGATCGCCACCGTCTGCCGCGCGCACCGTCTCGGGGCAGACTCCTCAATCGGCAGTCCCTACAGTGGCGTCTAACCGACGCGGGCGTAACGACACCCGCACGACCTGCTTCCGCTGCGGCCTGAGGGGCACTACGCGAGGGACTGTTCTAGCCTTCTGACGTCGGAAAACGATTTGGCGGAAATCAGGGGGCACTGTTCCGCCCACACACTCGTTCGTTCTCTTTGTCCCCTCCTTTCATCGGCTTCCATAATAACTAAAGCTTCCTACGTACTCGTCGACATCGCTCTGCTTGACCGGCACGTAGAGGCATTAGTCGACACCGGAGCGGCTGCCAATGTGCTGGACAAATAGTTTATTGTTAACGAGCCCCACCGGCTTCTTCGAACCGGTAAAACCCGGCTTTTAGCTTTTAACGGCGCCCCGGTGGAGCAAGTTGGAAGTGTCATTATCAATCTGACAGCGCTCGGAAAGACCCTATCCATCGAGTTTGTTGTAGCAGACAGCCCTATTTGGCCAGTGGTCCTCGGGTGCGGGTGGTGCCTGCAAGCCGGAGTCGTCCTTAATTTTACCACAGCAGAACCACGGGCGAGCCGAACTCTGCGAGGGCCGGGTTGGCTTAGCCAGATTTCCAGTCTCGGTGTCGCCTTGTGGCAGTCCCTGGTGTCGGCGACCAAGCGTGCCTCAGAATCTGGGCGTTACCTCGCAACGAAGTGGCCACGTCAAGTCAAGCCAATCGACGTCACTGCCGTGACTGTAGCGTCCGCCGTGACTCTGCCACCGGGTGCGGCAATGTGGGTGTATGCCAAGCTCGACAGTCCGATCACAGCGGACGTGCTTTTCGAACCCATCCGGTGTTCAGCTCCAGCCCGTGAGATGACCTCCCCTCGAAGCCTTCTGCCTGTGCAAAGGAGAGGCCCAAGTATTTATGCTTAACATCAGCCGTGCACCTCTCGCGCTGACTCCTGGCACTCAATTGGATACAGCCTCAATCCTGAACTCCGGATCACAGGTTGCGTCTCTGCAACCTGACGCACCGTTTCAGCACCCTCCAGCGCCGGCGGTCCTACCATGGGAAACATTTAACTTTGGCCCCACCCTCACCGACGCGGAGCTTGCCTCTCTCAAGGCCTTGCTGCTCGAACATCGCAGTTGCTATGCTCTAAGCGCCGGTGAACTCGGGTGCATTTCCTGGGCCCAACACCGGATCAACACCGAAAACCGCGGGCCCATTCATTACCAACTTCGCCGTATAGCGACAGCCGAACGGAGAGTCATCAAGCAGCACGTATGAGATGCTTGACCAGGGAATTATTGCCCCGCCTTGTAGCCCTTGGTTCTCCCCTGTAGTCCTTGTGCTCAAGAAGGATGGAACAGTAAGCTTCTGCGTTGATTATCGCTAGTTAAAGGCTATCACTCACCTCGAAGTGTACCCTCTTCCCCGCCTCGACGATGCGCTTGATCGCCTGAAGGGGGCCCGTTATTTTTCCACCCTAGATCTGCTCGCGGGCTACTGGCAGGTGCCTGTTCACCCCGATGATGCGGAAAACACGGCTTTCGTGACTCCCGACGGCCTTTACCAGTTCAACCGTATGCCCCTCGGTCTCTCGAATGCTCCAGTTGCCTTTCAGCGCCTCATGGACTGCGTCTTAGGCAATATGAAGTGGACTATGGCGTTGGTCTTTCTGGACGACGTAATTGTCTACGCGGCTACGTTTGAAGAACACCAAACGCGACTCAAACTCGTCCTCGAAGCCCTTACCTCTGCTGGGCTTCGCTTAAAACCAAAGAAATGTTTCTTCTGTTTTGCCGAGGTGACGTACTTGGGTCACGTTGTGAGCCGGCATGGCATCCATCCCGAACCTGAAAAACAAAGCGGTTCTGCCCATCAAGATGCCGATTTCCTTTCTCGCCACCCTTATCCTGTGACGGCTTTGACGGATTTCAGGACTGCACAAACGCAAGATACCGACATTGCGGCCATAGTCCAATCCCTTGGCACCGCCGCCGGCGCAGGTCTCCGTAAACTGCGCCGGGTCTATCGAATTAAAGATAATATCTTGTGTCATGTGAGGCGGCTCTGTGGTCGACCACCCGTGTGGTTGCCAGTGGTGCCAGCAACACTGCGGTCGCACGTCCGGCGCGGCCTACACGACGTTCACACAGCTGGTCACCTTGGTCGCGGAAAGACCTACGTATGAGTGTCGGATCGCTTTTGGTAGCTTAATATGTCCAGAGACCTCAAGGAACACGTTGCGTATTGCCAAACGTGCCAATACCGGAAATCGGCCACACGAATAAACAAGCCGCCCCCGCAGGCTTTTTCGCCGCCGAGTGCACCTTTCGAACTGGTTGGACTGGACCATTTGGGCCCATTCTTGAAGTCGCCCGCCGGAAACAGGTATATTCTGATTGCGATCGACTACTTTTCCAAGTGGGTCGAAGCACTGCCTGTTCCAGACACCTCTTCCACTCATGCCGTTTTGTTTGTGGAACAGCATCTCGTTCTTCAGCATGGTGTGCCCCGACTCCTCATCACGGACCGTGGGAGTTACTTTATGTCCCATGAATTTGAGCGAGCCCTCCGCTCTTTCGGCATTGCGCATTTGACTACATCCGTCAATCATCCCCAGTGCAATGGCCTCGTGGAGCATGTTAACCGCACCCTCATGGATATACTCGCCTCCTACGTGGCTCCGTCCCTCATAAACTGGGATTGTTTTGTTTCTGCGGCAGCTTTTGCGCTCAACACTGCGAGGCAAGAAACAACGCATGCCACGCCGTTCTCAGTTGTCTATGGCAGAACACCCTCCATCATCCCTCTCGATGCGCAGTTGGGCTTTCGCCATCAGACTGCGTCACCAACTGACTCCGCCCAACGACTTCGTTACTCCCGCCTCGACGCTCAGCGCAACCTTCTCGCGGCTCATGCGCGTGTGCAAGTGGCCAATGCGGCAGCACCACCACTTCCCTCCTTCCAGTCCGGTGATTTGGTCCTCGTTCGCCGCACTATCCGCGCGACTGGCCGTGCCGTGAAGCTCACGCCCCAATACCGGGGCCCTTACCGTGTCGTTGAACGGCTCGGCCCCGTGACATACCACCTCGAAGTCCTCCCCGAGCATCGACCATGCGATGTGCACCACATTTTCCGGGAGCATGTGTCAAACATGAAGCGATGTGTCAACGGCGCCAGCATTGACTCCGACTTAGATACCGGGTCATCACCACTACTGTCGTCGCCTGCTGCCCCATTGCCTTTCCCAATGAAATGCCGTCCCATAAGTGGAGTGCCTGCAGCAGCTCACCGAAACTTTCTTCCCCCCCCCCCCCTGGAAAGATGTTACGGCGCGCGCCGAGGAGCGCCCTGTCAGGAAAAGAGGCACGGGACGAGCGGTAAACGAGCGCGCGGCGCCAGCGCGAGGGTTAGAGAACAAAAGAAGAGCGCCGGGGCAAATGGTGTTTGCCTGGTGTCGTCCGTTCTTTTGTGTCTATCTAGGCGGGCACAGCATCCCACAACAATATATAGAAGGATTTTTTGAAAGGAAAAGGCAGAGAGGTTGACCGGAATAATTCAAATCTGGCCTGCTGCTCTGCACTTGGGAAGGGGAAGGAGAGAAGAAAGATCATTATGGGTGACGATGTAGGAGACGGCATATGAAATACATATCTACAGGCACAGTGGCTTGATTTAAAAGCGCGAACCAAGTCCGCTGGCGCACACAAAAACGGCAACGGCAATAATGACTGTCTGGACACCCTTCCCCTTGTCCTGCCAAGCGCCCAGCAGCAGTTCCTCCGACAGATGCCTCTTGTCCAAACGCTCCAATGAAGCGGCAAGCACACGTCTTTCGCACGCATACGCTGGGCATATCAATAATATACGGTGCAAAGACTCTGCGATGCCACAAGTTGAACATTCCGGCGAGTCCATCTGTCCAATTAAATATAAGTACTTGCGCGCGAAAGCCACGTTTAAACGCAGTCTATGTAGAAAGCATTTCTGATGACGCAGAATATCACGCGGAACTTAAAATTTCAGTGTTCGATCCAGACTTCTTAGACGAATGTGTCAGGCGTCTGGCTGGGCCCAGTTAGCTACTGTAGCATTCTTCATGCAACTCGTAAGAGGACACGTCCTATCCGTTCTTGAAAAGGGCACAGCTGTTTGAAGGCCATTGATGTGCGCGTTTTTCGCCTACACATCGGCCTGTTCATTTCCATGGAGCCCGCAGTGATCCATTTAAACATTATTCTGTGGCCTTGCAGTCGGGCAGATGTGAGGAGCTCCATAATGTTTAGTGTCAGGGCTGATAGGCAGTGTGGTGTAAGAAGTTTTCCAAAATTTGCAATGCCGTCATTGAGTCCGTGAATATACACCATTTTTGACGTGGTTCCCCACATATGTAGCAAATAGATCCCCGAATGGCTACACGTTCAGCAGTTGTTGATGTAGAGGTACGTCTCAAAAGGAAATGCAGAGTCGTTTTCTGAGCTGGTATGACCACAGCTGCAGCGGATGCCTGTACTGACACAGATTCATCGGTGTATACGTGAATATAACTAGAATATTCTGACAAGATGTACGCCAGAGTAAGTTGTTTGAGTCCATTAATTTGCACCACTGATTTCTTTAGTGTTCCAGGAACACGAAGGTGCACCAAAGGTTTATCCATCAGCTATGGTGGTTGGGCGGGATGATATGGGAGGGCATATCCTGTCGGTACTCGCAATTGATGGCAGCGGAGTGCACTTGTAAAACTGCAGTCCGGCCGCTCAACCAGAATCTTGCTGAATTTGGTGAAAACGGTGTCTCGTAAGTGCTCGTAAATATACGCGAAGTGATAGCAAAATTGAAGAGGCACATGCTCACCCAATTGACTCCTGTCAAGTTGCCCCATTGGATACTGAGCTTGCCCCAGGTTCTGCACACCCAGCCGACGAGTCTTCTACGACTGATGCGAGCATGGCTATGATGCCCTCTGAGTTGCTCCCTGTCCAATATAGTCAGCTGCGTGCGCTTCTCGCATCCTATTTTGACATCTTCGACCTTCATAACAGCGCCCTCGGTCAAGCTCTCACTGTCTCCCACAACATCGACACTGGCGACGCTCTACCTATCCGCCGCCAACCGTACCAGGTCTCCCATGCTGAACAACTGGTAATCCAGGCGGAATTGGCAAAAATGCTGCAGGACATTATTGAGCCCTCTCGCAGTCCCTGGGCTTCGCCTATCGTCCTGGTCAAGAACAAAGATGGCTTGCGGCGCTTCTGTGTAGATAACCGTCAACTGAATAACTTCACTTAAAAAGATATCTATCCGCTTCCTCGAATCAATGATTGCCTGGATTACCTCTACGGAGATAAATTCTTCGTAAAACTACGATCCGGCTATTAGAAAATTGCAGTGGATGACCAGGGCCGTAAGAAGACTGTGATTTTTACTCCGGATGGGCTATATCAGTTTATGGCTTATGTAACGCACCAGCCACTTTCGAACGCATGATTGACTCCCTGCTGAAAAGATTTAAATGGTCCACTGTCTGTGCTACTTAGACGATGTATTTGTGTTTTCACCCGCGTTCTCATCTATACATGGCCGACCTCTCTAAAGTGCTGTCACTCTTCCGCCATGCGGGGCTGCAGCTTGATTCTTGAAAATGCCGGTTCGCACGCCGTCAGCTCAATATACTAGGCCATATCGTCGATGCTATGGGGGATGTCTCGATCCAGCTGCGAGGGACGTCCTGGTACCCCGTTCGAGCAATGACTTCCGACGTTCTTTAGGTCTTTGTCTCTACTTCCTAAGGTTCATTGAAGATTTTGCCAACATTTCTCAGCCGCTAACTTATTTTCTTAAAAAGCATGCAAGATTTTACTGGTAGTGTTACTAAATTCAATCTTATGCCCAGCTTATAAGAAAGCTTACCTATGCACCTGTCTTGGCACAATTTGATGTGTAAGCTCCTGTAGAATCTGTGCTGATGCCAGTGCCCATGGCATCGTAGCCATCCTCTCGCAGCGCCAATCCAGAAATCATCGTGTGATTACCTATGCAAGCCGCCTCCTTTGGCATTCAGAAAACTACACCATTAATGAAGGAGAGTGCTTGGCCCTGGTCTGGGCCTTTGGAAAATTTCAACGCTGCCTATACGGCAGGTCATTCACAGTTGTAAGCGGTCATCACGCTCTGCTGGCTTTCACCTCTGAAGGATCCTTTTGGTACTCTAGAGCATTGGGCGTTAGGACTCCAAGAATATGGCTATGCTGTGCTCTTCAAATCCGGTCGGTTGCACAAAGATGGCGACTGCCTCCCAATACCCTGTTGCCCAAACTGATACTTCCACGAGCGTATGCGCCATTGACCTGCTTTTCTGTTACCGTTTACAACAATTGGCTGAGAATAACGTCAGGATGCAGAGGTTCTCTCCATCTTTGATAACCTAACGTCCGCTTAAGCCGACCCTCCCCTAAACTGCTTTGCTCTGGTTGACGGCATTTATAACGCCAGAATCTTCAGCGCGCTGGTCCTGACCTTCTCTTAATAGTCCCCAACCACTTAACAAGAAGCGTTCTCCTCAACTCCATGATCTCCCGACTGCTGGTCATCTAGTCGTTACTCGCACGTACGATCGCATCCGTTGTCGGTTATTCTGGCCTAGCCTATACCTCCCAGTCCACCGCTGTGCTTGTGCTTACAATGAGTGTCAGCGTCGAAGGCAGCCTGCGCCTGCTCCATCTGACTTTCAACCCATCGACATCCCTCCGGAGCTATTCTAACGTGTCGGCTTTGCCCTTCTCAGATCTTTTTCTAAGTCCACTTCTGTTAATAGATGGGTTGCAACATCCACAAATTATGTCACCCGGTACGCGATAACGCGCACGCTCCCTACGAGTACTGCCGCTGATGTCGCCGACTTTCTTCTTCCTGACCTCATTCTTCATCATGGAGCTCCCTGCCGACTGCTCACTGACCGTAGCAGAACCTTAATTTCAGCGGTTGTGAATGACATTCTTCGCGCGTGCTCAACTAAACATAGGCTGGCGACCGGTTACCACCCACAATCGTATGGCCTCTATGAGCAGCTCAATCGAACTCGTACTGTCGTGCTCACCATGTACATCTCTGATTATCGTGACTGGGACGTCGCCCTCCATTACGTTATGTTTGCATATAATTTATCCCGTCAGGACACTGCCGGCTACTCTCCGTTTACCTCTTTTACGGCCGTGAGCTTCAACAGGCACTTGAGACTGTTTCGAACATCTGGTCCCCCACAGTCGCAACACGCTCGAGAGGTCACTGCCTGCGCCGACCATGCTCGCCATGTCACCCGTTTCCGCTTGCAAGCGTCCTAAGCTTCCAAAAAAGAGCCCAACAATAGCCGCCACATTGGACAGCTCCTTCACACCTGTGTCCCTTGTTTTGCTCTGGATGGCTTCTCGCCGTATTGAGCTCTTGGAAAAGCTTCTTTCGAGCTATGTGGGCCCGTATCGCGTGTTGCGCCAATTAACAGCTGTTGCTAATGAGATAAAACCTGCCTTCACCGAGAGCAGTTCCCGAACCGTACACTCCGATATTGTTCATGTCTCGCACCTTAAGCCCTACAACCTACCTTATCCCGACACCCGCTAAGCAGCACCACAACGGTGCTTCTGCGCCCGGGGCCATGATACGGGTCGACTCATCGAAAATGAGACTGGGAAGTGTGTACGCGGTTGGAGCGTGGTCGCGGCCCGAATCCCTGGCAGTGGTCTCTGGCTTTTGACGTCCGATACGCATTGCGTCTGTGTCCAGTTCTCTGTTAGTGTGTCAGTGTTTACGTGGTGTGAACGCGTCCTACCACGTAACAATAATATCTGCTATATTATTCAAACAATGTACTTGCAGATTATCAGTTCAGGAAGAAGGTCTATGTGAGTGAGGAGGGAGCCTGCCGCGCCTCAATATGCACCCGTGCGGACAAAAGTAAACAGAGCACGCTATTTGCTTCTGAAATTTTTCCCGCGTTGCATAATTGAAACTGGTAGTCGTGGTATATTGGAACCTATAGTAGATGTCAGCGTCCTTTTCTTATACCAATATTGTTTCCTTATCTCCAGTGCAGAAGCCGTGTTTTTAATTTGAACCAAAAAGCGTGCTCCGTTTACTTATGTACGCACCTATACTAGCTGGATTAGTTCTGCCATCGTACAGGCTGATCTTAAGCCGTTAGAATTACCTGTTCTCTTTACCGTGGCTCATCCATTAAACGCTGAATGGGAACGCATGTTTCAAACAAGTTGTTGCCATTATTCGTTATGGCTGAGCGTCACGTATGTGTTCATCCTATGCCATAAGCTGAGAAGTTAGTTTATCCAGGCAACTAACACAGTTGAAGAAACGGAGAAGGCGATGAACAAATGCCGGGCAAGCACTGAAATATCAAGTGAGTTTTAATTCGAAACAAAAACAACCGTGCTACGCAGGATGCTCAGAGCTCAGCCATCACAAGAATGTTTTCGAGTTAGCAGGACTTCAGTCTGTGAAGGCAAATAACACGAAAAGCATGAAAGCAGCAGGCAAAATACTGCCGAGATAAAGCCACACGAGCATTGCCTGCGGCATGCTGAGAGCTGCAATGCAGCGCTGCCTATTGTTATTAAAGTTACTATATCATGATTTGAGGAGCATGAGCCTCAGCACTCACTGTAAACCCATTGTAACGTTCGTTTGAGGCAGATCAATAGTGTGCGATCCCTTTCAGCCATCGTCAATATTTGCACTACAAGGACCATTAAAAATGTAAAGCAAATATTTCAGAATAGGCGCATTTTCTCGCCAACCTTTACCTTCTTTCGAATAAGTTAGATGAGAGCAGGTATTATTGCGAATATTCTGTGTAGGTAATTAAGTGTTTCTATTTTTGGGTTCAAGTAAGCTTTTTAGAAAAACGAATCATGGTGTGAATGCTGAAAATCAGCCCTTTCTGTCGCGAGTAGCGCCAGAGAGCCCAGCGTGTTGACGGAAAAATTGAACATGTTTTACACACGTTCAATCTTGTACCGTCAGGTACCACCGACGCTGATGTTACGCCTTTACTTTTGCTGCCTTCGCATGGGCGTTAGCTACACGCTCAAATTGACTAGTTTATTTTTTGTAGAAGCGAAAAAAGAACGACCGAACAGAGGTGAAGGTTCAGCGATCAAAGATGTTGCACTGCTCAGATCCCAAATCAGATTAATATTACGCGATGCAAAATACAGAGAAAAGACTATTCTACACTAAATCACGCGATCATAGTAATCGACCATGCATGCCTTTTGGTTCACAACATATTTGTGAAGGTTTTTACAGTGAGCCGATTTCATCGTCTCAGTGTCGACATTGAACAGTCATGTTTAATATCATTGGTAATAAAACACTAAAGCCATCCATCTGTGTTCAGCCAAGATGAATAAACTTTAATATCATTTGTGATAAAGGTGTAACAAAGTGCTACGCCGTTCCCAGAATTATCGCTTTTGATAGGACAACCATGCAGAATCATAGCTGTAAGAAATTCGTGAACAAGTACTGAACGCGCTGCATATCTCTGCTTCGTCATCGTCATTCTTTTTACTTTAGGCATCTGAAGATTTGTTTAACATGCCGGCCGCTTTTTTGCCGTGTGCTACACGATACGGTGCAGGCTTTAGCGCCCTTGTGCCGTCGCTGTCCGAGATGATAACTCCGATTCAGCATGCGCTTCACTATTCTTCACAACGATACTGAGATAAATTTGTAATGATGCCGGAATCGGCTGTTTAGTTGCCGCGGTCAAGCTTCTTCAGCGACAGCATCGCTTTCCTGAATCCAACAAGCACTTTTGGCGTGTTCAGACGGCAGTATGTACTCGTGCAATATTTGCTATCCCAACCAGGGCGTTGACAGCAGAACTGAAGCAAAACTTGGGAATTTTGAAAGCCCCGAATTGAATGCAGAACTGTATTGGCGGAGGATATGCAGCGCGGACAATCGCTTCGAGGTGGGCTAAGCTCCATGTGACCGACACGGAGCTTCATCGCAATTCCCTCTCTTTGGCAATGTTGCCGCAATGCCTGTCTGAAGAGCCAGACGACGGACGACCGACATTCGCGAATAAGATGTGACGAGCCGCATTCGCTCATTCAAAGAGAACATCCCCTAATTTCTCGAGTTCTGTTCGCCAGGAAGTTTGTCGGAAAAACGTTTACTCATGCAGGTGCATTGAACGTCATCAGCCGTCTGCGATCAGCCGCATAAATGACCTGCCCTACGCTTTTATTGAGCAATGCCTTGCTCTGTTTACAGGCTACCGACCGAGCGTGTTACAGGCTACCGACCCAGCGAGAAGTACATTTCCCTCCTCTCTGCAGCATGACGGGTTTGTGAGAAGGGTGTGTGGCACATACACTGAAATGTTTCCTTGGAACTGAAAGAACTTCATTGTCAACGAAGTGAAGAGATTTCCAAGTGCGAGCTAAGAACACGATAGGAATAGAAGGAAATTGTAAGTTAATTCACTTGGCTTTTCCGAGCTGAACTGAAAGACTCGCATTTTTAACGATTTAAAGAGAGTTCCAGGTGCGAGCTGAGAACACAATAGTAATAGAAGTAAACTCTATGTTCATTCGCTTGATTTTTCAATTACTTACAGAAGGAGGCAATGCCCACCACTTCTCGGCCACCGCTGTACACGTTAGGGCAGACTTATTCGCGCATGACGTCGCACACTGAACTTTCAGAGCCATCACTACATTCAAATCTCACGCGTTTGCTGCCTGTACATGTTTGAAGGGGAGGATCCGTCCGGCAAGAAATGGCGCCGCGAAATTAAAGCCGCCCCTGTTGGTCATACGGCCATAGCGTTCCCTCGCTGTAAAGCAAAATTTAAATAAACACAAGTTGTATTAAGGCGCACTCAGTTCATATCTTACACACGACACTATGCTTGTAAGAAAAACTGAAAACGCTTAACAACAACAGGCTGAAAATGTCAATGATCCAAATGACTTACACAGCTAATGCACCAGATGGAACGACAAATAAGTTGAATAATGCACCGCAATGTATGATCACATACGTCGTACGTTGCCGACGTCGCTCAAATCCTATAAAACGAGCCCAAGTAGCAGTAACCCAGAAGTTATCAGATCGTAACCGGAGCGCGTTCATATAGTTAAACATCACCTTTGCATAGCTTATATCTATCATTTGAAAGTGCTACTAGAGCTCGGTGAGATCTTGTGTTTAGAGGAGTTTAAATGTCTTTAGTTTAGCCAAACTTAGAGGTCTCATGAGTAGACTATAAAAGTTCAGTTTTTATTTCATAAAATCCGGAGAAGAAGAAGTTTTCCTTTATCCCCAAGGTTTCTTTGAAAGCTGTATGACATTCCCTTGCATCTGTATGGCTGCACTTGGGTAAATGGCAGCTAGTAACTACTCCGTTGTTAGAATATGTAGCAATACGCAGTGGCACGTTCATGCTGTATTCTATGTTATTTCGTGTCCAAGCTCTCCTTGGTGATCGGTTCTCCCATGGTCGTATTAAGTTGCATTGGACGAAGGCCTACTCTATAGACAGAGTTTGGAATTTTGACCCCAGAAATAATAACATGGCTCAAAGAATACCGCGATTTTCATGGGACCTAATTCTATTTATGCTTCTACCAGACAAATATGCTGTTTTAAATATATCGTATTGATATATACATTTCAATTAATGCCTTCATTATTACGCGGTACTTAGCAGTGTTAAAACTTGGGACTGCTGCAGAATTTGCACTCAAGAATACCGAAAACCTTAGAGCTGCTGTTGCTGACGGTATGCAGGGGAAGATCACTTTAACGAACTTTATCTCTCCATCGTAGCTAAGTGTTACGCTATGCACATGACCTTCATTTTAACGAGAATAATTTGTTGCGTAATTCAGTGCTACCAATATTTTCGCGCCGTCATTCCTTATCTCCAAAAAGAGCGCTTCAAGAGGCAACCACTCAGTTTTTGTGGCATATTTTAGCTAAGAACCATATTTTAATGCTGTTTAAAAAACGTAGCCATCATCAGTTGTTCATCTCTTCCGTTTTCGGAAAGTTTGCCAAATGTAATGCGTTGTGGAGCAAACACCTAAATGCCTAGAGTCTCAAACGTTGCATGAAATAAGAACGTAGAGTTAATAATACAAAACAAATTGTGGCAACAACGTAATTTGGAAAACGATATAGGTTTGAAAATCGAGTTTGGTTCAGCGCGTTGCTCCTAAGCAAAGATTCCGATGTTTTACTACAAGAAGTTCAGGCATGAAAAATGAATTAACTCTCTTAAAGTAAACTTTGCAAAAACTTGAGTGCGAACTAATGCACGACAGTTTATAGTGCTCAAGCAGCAGCGCTCCAAAGGTGCGAATCTTTAAAATAGCAAAGCTAGTTCTGCAAAGATTAAGATATTCAACTGAAGTGCCGGTGTACCCGGGTTCGATCCCGACCGCCGGCGGATGCATTTCGATAGAAACTAAACGAGGAGGCGTCCGTGTGCTGTACAATGTCAGTACACAATAAAGGGCGGTAGGTGGTCGCAAGTACTCCGCAGCCCTCCATACAACTCCTCTTTTTGAATTTCTACTTTTTCTGCAATTTTTCTCCATTCCTTTTAAACACTTTACAGTGGTTAATTTTGCGAGGATTGTAGCCTATGGGTTCCGGAGAATCTATTTTCATGATGTTGAGGAAAGGTGTTGAGGAAAGCATTGGGGATTGTCTCAGTTGATGAGCACCGAATGCGATATTCGGAGGTCGTGGGTTCGGTTCCCACCATCGGCACATTGTTTCTCCTTCTACTTTGTGTTTAATTATCTTCCCCTAAACAGATTACATTGCTAATGTATGTGATTATTGAAGTAAATATTAAAAAAAGACTAAAAAACAATCCCCAATGCTTTCCTTGGCCTCGACAGTCGTTGGCTTCTTTCCTTCATGTATTATAACGATCACCCTCAATTCCCCTTCATTTATCGGCTTGTGGCTTACGAGGGTCTCGGTTCTGGCAGTCTTGAAGCCATAAGTAGCGTAAGAGGGTTCTAACACAGCTTTCGCCATCGCTCTTGATCATGTTCTGCGTGACGCTGGCGGTAACACAGGACGTTTCACCCCCACCGCTATGGTTGAGGGTGGCACTGGTGAACACTCTCAAGGTTCGTATACAGACAACATTAATACCCAAGAATGTCGCAGGTGTGACAGCGGCCGATGTAGCTCAGTTGGAAGAGCACCGGACATGGTATTCGGAAGTCGTGGGTTCGGTTCCCACCATCGCCACGTTGTTTTTCCTACTACTTTGTGTCTAATTATCTTTCCCATTAACAGATTACACTACTAATTTCTGTGATTATCCAAGTAAACATTAAAAAAAAGACTAAAGTACAATCCCCAATGCTTTCCTTGGCCTCGCCAACTGTCGGCTTCTTTCCTTTACACACACACACACACACACACACACACACACACACACACACACAC
>JAJIZL010032383.1:3988-37222 GCA_023969395.1 Amblyomma maculatum
GCGCGTCTCTCTCTTACCCCACCCCATCCCATCCCAGGACTGTACAGTGAGACACTAGAACACCTTATGCTAGAAAGAAGGCGTTTTTGAGTATCACGTGAACAACTATCTACCTCTGGCGCTATGCAGTGAAGGATTGTAACTAACTCCTACACAAGGAAGTGGCCTTTGCAAAGCAAAGCCCGCGCTCTATTATACTTCTGCATGATGCCAGGGCGGTAAGACCAAACGGTAAATATGCGAAGACCAAAAAACGTGCAGTAGGAGAGGCGGCCCCTATCCAGAGGCAATCTCTACCAGCAAGCCTGGATCATCAAGATAGTTCGAAAGTCAGCTGCCGCCACAGGAGACGTGGTAGGGCCGCCAAGCCGCTCCTAAAAATTCTGGTTTGATTTATGAGGTTTAGCGTCCCAAAACGACTGAGGCTATGAGAGACGCCGTAGTGCAGGACTGCGGAAATTTCGATCCCCTGGGGTTTTATAACGTGCACTGACATTACACAGAACACAGGCGCCTGGCTTTCGGCCGCAGCCGAAAAGCGGCCGCCCAGGCGGGAATTCGATCTCGCATCCATGGGCATAGTAGTCGAACGCCCTAGACACTGCGCCGCCCCTGCGGGTTTGAAAAGTTTTCTACTAGCTTAGGAAAATTTCATTTTTTCTGTCTCCCTCCCATGCACGCGTAGAAATAAAATGTGCACGTGTGATATGTTTTTTTCTTTTATATTCGCCATTTGACGCACGTAAAAGTTTGTTCGTATTCGCCCCTTTTGGTATCGCTGATGCATAAACAGGACGGAGAATAGACGACTGCTAAAGTTAATGACTTCCATGACAGGATTACTAATTTGAACTCTCTTTTTTACGCAGTATTTGGCAGGAGGTCGGCGCTGCTCTTGCTTTGAATCAAGTATTTGCAGTATTGCGTTTCCTTCTCGTGTGGTATGCAATATTTTGGATTTCCAATGTTTTTAAGCCTTCTTTTTCACCAATTTTAATCGGCGGTGAAAGCGTTTGTCACTAAATCACTCGTTTAACTGCGATCCACTAAGGCATAGACTAGAGTTTTGCTTTTTTCTTAAATACGCGAGAGGGATGATTTATGATCTGATATTAATGTAATATTTCCGCACTTGAAAAAGATGAATAAGCTGGATTTGCTATGCAATGAGGAAAACGAAAAAAAAAAAGAAATTGAAGGGACTCTCACTTTTGTGAAAATGCAAGTATCAATGGTTACTCGCACTCTAACCAATCAAAGTGGCACATTCCAACAATATCACTCACGACGTGGATGTGTCATGAACAAGTAGTCGTTGTAGCGCGCTGCACCTGTCGTGTAATGACGACGCCGAAGTAGAAGCGGAAATCATGGCATAAACAGCTCTCTTTTTATAAAAGTACAGTCGATGGCTTTAAGTCTCCCCTTTTGCGTGAACTTGCCTCGCCCTCGTTGTCGGCGTACCCCACGAGAATTCGTAGCGTGCCTCCGCAGACGACAGTTCATCATCATCATCATCATCATCATCATCATCAGACTGATTATACCCACTGCAGGGCGAAGGCCTCTCCCATATTTCTCCACTTAACCCGGTTCTGTGCTAGCTGCATCCACTTGACCCCTGCGAACTTCTTAATCTCATCCGCCCACCTAACTTTCTGCCGCCCCCTGCTACGCTTTCCTTCCCTTGGAATCCAGTTTGTTACCCTCAGCGACCATCGGTTATCCTCTCTTCGCACTACATGTCCTGCCCATGTCCTGTTCTTCTTCTTAATTTCTACTAGAATGTCGGTAACTTGAGTTATTTCTCTGACCCACTCTGCACGCTTTCTATCTCTTAATGTTACCCCTACCATTTTTCGTTCCATAGCCCTCTGGGTTGTCCTCAACTTAAGTAGAGCTCTCTTGGTTAGCCTCCACGTTTCAGCCCCATAGCTGAGTACAGGCAAGATGCAACTGTTGTATACTTTCCTCTTGAGCGATACCGGCAAGCTGCTAGTCATAATCTGCGAGTGCTTGCCAAATGCGCTCCATCCCAATCGTATTCTTCTTGTTATTTCCTTTTCGTGGTCCGGATCTGCGGTTACTACCTGTCCGAATTGGCCGAGATATCAAAGCTAATCAATAAGCGCAAGGTGGCCGATATAAGGAAGTATAACATGGAGAAAATTGAGCATGCTGTAAAGAACGGGGGAAGCCTTAAAGCGGTAAAGAAGAAATTGGGCATAGGCAAAAACCAGATGTATGCGAGAAGGGACAAGGCGGGCAACGTCATCACTAATATGGAAAAGATAGTCAAAGTAGCCGAGGAGTTCTATACAGATCTCTACAGTAGCCAAAGTAGTCAGGACCGTAATGAGATTGCTGGTAGGGAAAAACAGTCAGACGTTCCGCCAGTGACGAAGGACGAGGTCAAGAAAGCACTAGAAACTATGAAAAGGGGGAAGTCAGCTGGAGAGGATCAGATAACTGCAGATTTGCTGAAGGACGGGGGGGATATCGTGCTAGAAAAACTGGCCACCCTGCATACGCAGTGCCTGGTGTCATCGACGGTACCGGAACCATGGAAGAATGCAAACATTATCCTCATTCACAAGAAAGGGGACTCTAAGGACCTTAAAAATTACAGACCAATCAGCTTACTGTCTGTTACGTATAAGGTATTTACTAAGGTAATCGCTAATAGAATCAGGACAACCTTAGACTGCAATCAAGCAAAGGATCAAGCAGGGTTTCGGAAACGGTACTCTACTATCGATCATATCCATACCATCAATCAGGTGATAGAAAAATGCTCGGAATATAACCAGCCCTTACACATAGCATTCATTGATTGCGAAAAAGCATTCGACTCAGTTGAAACCTCGGCGGTGATGCAGGCATTGCGAAATCAGGGTGTAGACGAGCCGTACGTGAAAGTGCTGGAAGATATATATAGTGGCTGCACAGCAACCATAGTTCTGCATAAAGAAAGTAACAAAATTCCCATAAAGAAAGGTGTTAGGCAAGGAGACACATTCTCCCCAGTACTATTCACGGCTTGTTTAGAGGAAGCATTCAGAGACTTGGAATGGGAGCAGTTAGGGATAAGGGTAGATGGAGAACACCTCAGTAATCTGCGATTTGCTGATGACATTGCCTTGCTAAGCAACTCGGGGGATGAACTGCAAATAATGATTGATGACCTAGACAGGAAAAGTAGAAAGGGAGGCTTGAAAATCAATATGAGAAGACTAAGGTAATGTTCAACAGCCTCGGGAAGGAACAGCAGTTTACATTAGGTAGCGAAATACTGGAAATAGTAGGCGAATATGTCTACTTAGGACAGGTAGTAACCGCAGACGACAGTTGGCAGATGACAAAGCCGGATGCTGCTTGGTCGGCGGATTGTCTTATGTCACGAGACCTCATGACATGGCCGAACTGCCTACTCAGGCAGCTCTTGTGAGTTAAGGGTGGAATGGGAATCGAAAATTCCAGGATTTCTTGATGCCACTACCCTTTGTACTTGTCAAAGCAGGTTTTATATGTATATCGGTGGTTTTTAACATAGCGAGTATTTGCGGATAGAGTTTTAAGAAATTAGGAGATTATTGAATAAGGGAGTAGCACGTAGGTAATCTAGAATCCATAGAGGGAACCGCCGAAAGGAACAACTGATGTGGTCGGGTACTTGGCCCTTACAGGCAAATTTTAAGAGTATCCTGTAATTTTTTTCCGTCACTCCAAGGTGCTCCAGAATAATAGAGCCAGCTGAATGCAATGACCACCACAACATCAGCAACCCTCATCTTTCTCCTTTACTGTAAGTTATCATCTCCTTCCGTGAGAAGTTTCCGCAGACTGTTTCTATATTGTGCGAGTAGACGTGCGCCTATTGCAAGTAACTGCACTTTGTATGTTTGAATAGTACGAGCGACCCTCCGATGTGAAGAGATTTTGCGATAACGAACACTAACGTTAATAACGCATGTGTCAAAAAATTAGGTATGATCCAAGTATTGCGCTGACAGAAGAGCTGTCGTTGCATGCATCGTAAAAATATTGTCGCTTTAGTCATGGAATACTGCGGCCGGGCGAGCTTTCAAATGCTGTATAAACGGTGTTGTCGATAAGAAATCTTTTCTTCGCTGTCGAATGTGAGATATAGGAATGTAAAATACAGACATACACATTGACGTGTAGTTCTTGAAGTCACTCGTCATTGTTTCGAACATTGCGGGAAAATGTATTAAGAGAATAAGACACCTATATACTCGGCACAGAATAAAATATTGTTTTGGGGTCCTTGTGCAAAAACAAAAAAAAGTGGGCCCTTTTTCCTAAATTCTTAAGAAAAGACGGAAGCGAAGTGCATTCTCATGACTGTTTTTCAGTCAGTGAAAAGCAGGTGATGCGCCCCTTGAAGTTGTTTTGTTTTCGTAGACGATTAAAATGAGGTCATTGCTAATAATTGCCATGCAATAAAGCGCAATTTTGAAGCAGATATGATCCTTTTCTTTCTGATTTCAATTTGAAATCCTCCTCAGCTTATCACCTGTGAAATATTTCCTATCAGTGGAATGTAATTGTACTGCTGTGTCGCAGTGCTCCCTAGAGTCCCTAGAGACCGACATGTTGTTTCTTCTTATGAAATTCTGATCTACCAGTATGCTAGTGGTACAACATCAAAGTTATCGACAAGGACCCCGCTGCACCAATTGCAACGCTTCGTTTTCATTTTTAGCAGAGCTTATGGGACAAGGCTTGACATATTTTTTAATCAGAAGTAAATCGATGTAGTGTTCAGACGCGTAGTTCCTCCATCACAGATGCATGCATTGTTGATAGTTTTCTAGAATCACGGTATTCGTTTTCAGTGCGCTTAAAGAGACGTTTAGAACAATTCCATATATTTAATTCTTTCAGCAAAAAATGTATACCGGGCTTTCGAGGCCTTTGTTGAAATGTATCCGATTGCAGAATACAAATTCATCGCTGAGAAAAATTGATTAAATTATTCGTATAGGTCAATTAAAAATCTCAGTTGTTTTTAGGGAAGAAAAGGTGGTTTTGACCATCTCGTGGGTCCTGACAGTGTAAGCTATCGTGGCCTCCTGGATAGCGCTCGTAATTGTTGTCGACTTTTAATTGCGGAACTGGTCGGTGAGTGCGATGGCAGCATTTAGTTTGTTATTGTTATTTAGAATCGTTGAGCCTTCTATTTTTTTTAAATATAACTGAGTGCTATTTACCCAGGCCTCCTTACATTAGTCCTCTATGACCCTCCAACGCCTTTATGCGTGCGCCATATTCCCGGTTATCTCGTGGTTGAGTTTGTGTTCACGCTGCGGTTCAGCCACTTGCTCCTGAATAAACAATAATAATCTTTCAGAGATGTGAGTGCTTTGCGTGTGCAGCTCAAATACACGCATACTGAATTCTGCAATTTCTGTTCGCACCCGCGAGGCTATTTTAAACCTTTTGAGCATTACTGACTACATACATGGATAACGCTTAGCGCGAATTTGTTAATAATAATGTACTTCGGCACCGGCTCCTTTTTTTCAGTATCCCAATTACTGGTTGGCTTTTCTCGAAATGAAGGTAAGTAGTTTCAAGCTCTGACCTAAAACGTTGTCGGAAAACAGTTTGCCCTCTCTTATTTCTGAGCTGCTTCTCGCGAAATGAGTAAAACGTTCTACCTTCATTTCGTTATAACTTGACTCACTAAGTCAGGTTAGCATATACACCGCCTTTGCTAAAACTAACCAAGCAACGCGGTGTCTTAAGTGTAGCTTAGTATTTAAGGATCTCTTTAGGTACTATACATACGTCAGATAAAGACATCATTCGACCTACCCTTTCGAAAGTTTTTGGGCTTAGGGTTGCCATAAGAGCTGCAGCGCAGGCATCAGAAGCAAACATCAAATCCTGTTTGCTTTTCGCAAAAGCAGTACCGCGTGATGCGTGCACTGATTTCAGGCTTTTGCCAACCGTAAGACTCAAAAATTTAAATCTTTAGGCAAAAAAAAGCGCGCCTTTTTAAGAATAATTAAAAAAGAAAACACAAATTAAAATAAGGTAAGAAAGAGGATTAAGTTTTTATAGGTTGAAAATACAATCTGGGTTTTAGCCTTCATACATTATCGCACCATGTGTGCACATAACCAATTTAGGACGACACGCCGAGGGCGACAAAATACGGCTTGAGGGATGTCATCATCATCGTCGTGATCATCAGCCAGATTATACTTACGGCAAAACGAAGGACTTTTCCGTACTTGTCCGGTTTACCCGGCCCTGTGCTAGTTGCATCCACTTGACTGAGGGATGTGAAAGCCACAAAAGCATCACACCTCCACGGTCGTGCTGCGGTTAGGGCGCTCGACTGCTATGCCCAATGATGCGGGATCGAATCCCGGCCGCTTTCTGATGCAGGCGCCCGTGTGCTGTCCGATGTCAGTGCAGGTTAAGAGCCTCAGGAGGTCGAAATTTCCGGAGCTGTCCACTGTGGTATATCTCTCATAGCCGCATTCCCTTTGGGATTGTCAACTATATAAACCAAACCAAACTAAAACATCAATTCAGACTTGTATAGCACAGTGCTTATTCTAAAATTGGGAAGCAAAAACTATGCCTGTTAAAAAGCTCTTTACCATCTGAAGTGATCTTCAAGCAATGAAACAAATTGAACTTTTATGCGCTAATTTAAATTTCGTCGGCTCGAATGAGGCGCCCGATTACCGTAAGAATAATTCAGTTTCAGAGGTTTGGCTTTTCCGTTTTGTTAATAGCTTATCTTTCAAATTGGCTTTTTCTTCTTTCAGCAGGCAAATGCAAGGAAAATAAGGAGCGTAGTTATGGCATACACAAGAAGGGATGAGCCTCAGCTGCATGCGCTGTTTTCCCATTTCTAATCATTAACCTCCACAATTAATTAATACTTCAAATCGATAAAAAGGACTTCCCCTCTGCTTTCCTTAGTGTCATTGGCTGTTGGCTCCCTTCTTATGAACTCTTTTCGTTTTGTCTTTACCGAAAAAGGTATCAAATGTGGTTCCTTGAGATAAAAAAACAATTATGTGTGTGTTTCTCGTTATCAGCATCGGATTCACCACAAACAGACGAAGATTGTGAATACTACGACCCTTCCGGTGAGTCCAACGTTCCGAAAAAAAAAAAAAAAATTGCCTCTTTATTTTTAGCAGATAACTTCTTTCTGTCCAGCTAGCTTTCATCCTTTCTCTCTTTGGGCTCTTTGAACATAATGATGAGGAACAGGACGAGGGTCACACCCTAAGGGTAACGTCCCAATATATTACTCCAGAGGCTCACGTACAAATGCTTCGAGGACGAAGTCAAAGCTACGTCCTGCCATCTGTGGAAGTGAACTGATGTAAACGCCCACAAACATGACATCAATAAGTATAAATCGAATTCTCAACGGCCTAGATTCTTGCATCCCTGATCGCAGGTTAATATGCTTAAACAGTAGAAACATATGCGTTTTTTGCCTGCATTTAAAAATGGTGATGATCGGTTGTCTCCTCTCCAGAAGCACCTCTTTATCGTTACGTGCTAATGTTTTGCAAATGCTGTCGTTTCACGTACCTGGCCCTTACTATTCATAGCGCTAGGCACAGTCGTTTAGATAAGAAGCTTTAAGCACCTTACGAGTGGGGTCAGTTATTCCGAGGTAGCTTTGGAGGTGGTCAGAAACTTTATAAATGGAGTGGCTACTATTGGATTGCGAACCAAGCATGGCTTAAAAGGGAATAACGGAAACAGGACAAACAAAGGATAGAAAACAATCGTTTTTTTTTTCCTGAGTACGGGGAGTTCCTTTTAAGCAATGTTACAGCAAAAAAAGTTAGGCAAGGCTGTTTCTCGTTGGTAGAGTTTACTCATTTTGGCGAAGCCTGAAGCGCAAAAAAAAAAGGCAGATACGGACGTGAGAGACACAGGACAAAGCACTAACTTGCAATAGAATTTTATTTGAAGCACGGAAGCATATATACGAAATAAGGCGCTCTAAAAAGGAAGCAAGATGAGACTCATCGCACGCTCATGCCATCAGCACCGAGGATCGCGATTTTCTTTCCTGACAGATTCACCGATGAGGTCCCGACGCACACAGCTGCAACCAAGGAAAGGCAACTTATCAGAACACTGCTATGACTGCCGTAGTAAAATCTGCAAGCCATTGTTCGGGGAGTGCACTGATTAGGCGAAGAACAGAGATCGATGCATCCGTGAAACAATATAGGTAGTTTTGATTCGCTAGAATGCAGCTCTGTGCGTCGGGACGTCTGTCGGTGAGTCTGTCAGAAGAGGAAATCACGTTCCTCAATGGTCATAACGTGACCGTGCGATGAGTCTCATATTTCCTTTTCGGAGCGCTTTCTTCTGTATATATGCGTCCGTGCTCCAAATAAAACTCAGTTGCAAGTTAGAGCTTTGTCCTTTGTCCCTCTCACGTCTATATCGTTTTTGCGCTTCAGGCTTTGCCAAAATAATTTACATCAAGTAGCCGCAGCCACACCCTCGCGAAAGAACCTAGCAGACTCAGACCACTCGGTCGGAACTTTATTAAGACAGCCTAGGAATACTCGTTATATGAATTATTTCAACCAGGTTTCGCATGGGCGGAACCTGGTTGGAGCTGTGATAGAGCAACTCGTTCGTATATTGAAAGAAAGAATGGTACCATCGGATAGAGCGTCAAGAAAAGGTGGGCAAGTGATAATATTCTTGATGCGAGTTAATTAGGTAAATATTTAGAGGCAATTAAGCGTGTAATTGAGAGCCAAGATGGCCGCAGCCAACTTCCGGTTTCGATTATCAGCTTTCGGTCACAGAGGAACGCCCCTTCTCGTTCCTCTGAACGCATCAAAGTTCACCGGTGTTCTATAAGAAAGGAAAGACGCCGTATACGTCACTCGCAGAATCCCGCGGCCACATCTACTGGCCAGAATCCTTGCCGCTTCCGTCGAGACCCTACCCTTTACAAAATTCCAAATAGCCGTTTTGCTATCGCTGATTATGAAATTGGCTTGCGTTCCGACGCAAGCGAGCGCTATTGCAACTTCTTCAGTCGTTTCGGCGTTGCGGCTTCTAATGGCGGCGGCTGATACCGGGGCACCTCGGCCGTCGACCACCGAGGCGACCGCCGCCCCCGTTTTGCCACTTGCCGCATCCACGTACGCAACCGACTTGCTGTCCATCGAATCGAAGCGTCTGATTAGTGCTTCTGCTCTCTTCTCCCTCCTCTCTGTGTTGAATATGGGATGCATGTTACGAGGGAGGGGGGGAATGATTAGATTTTCTCGGCAGTCCTGTGGGATACTTGATTTTTCTCGTAGTCCCCTATCTGTCTGCAGGCCTACCATTTCGAGTATAGTTCTGCCCGTGGTCGCTCGACTTAATCTTTACAGCTGCGAAACTCTGACGGCCTCCGCTATTTCGTCCCAGCTATTGTGCACTCCCATAGAAGAGCTTCTCTGCGGATGTGGTAATTGGTAAGCCTAGGGCCCTCTTTATGCACCGTTGAATGAGAGAGTCTAACCTCTTCTTCTCCTCCGACCTAAAATTTAAGAACTAAACAGGAAAATTCGCCTAATTTGGACCCCTGCACACACGTCCGTTCCTGGCAACGAAGCGGCCCACGAGTTAGCCCGAGCTCTCTACTTCCGGGTAACTGTGGAGCCGCCCGATTGCCGGAACATGGACGAGCGTCTGCAAAATTATACCGAGATTCTTCAAAATTACAGGTTAAGCAGGAGACTGGTGCCACCACCGGATAAAAGTCTAAACAATAAGGAGGCAGTCGCATGGCGGCGCCTGCAAGCTGGGAACTTTGCACACCCGGTCTGGGCATATTATATCCAAATGGAAGATAGGAGAAACGATAAATGCAAGCACTGTGGGGAGAGACGGACCCTAGACCATATAATCTGGGAATGTACTAGCTCCCCAGGGGCTAAAACAAATATAAATTGTAGAGAAGCCTGGGAAGCCCTGCTGCGGAGCGAGGTTCCTGCTCCACAGCTACAAGCCATCCGCCTGGCGGAAGAAGCCGCGAAGAGCCAAGACCTCTTTGCCTGCTTCTGATCGCGGAGGTCTCTGCTCCCGTCCCTTAGGCCTGCGTGCCGGGGGCGGGAATTGAGGGCCTCCTAATCTGGTGCAAAATAAAGTTGTTATCATCATCATCATCATCCCGCGGCCACATCTCGCAGACAACACTGCAACATTCAGGCTTACGCATTTCTCCAGTGCAGATTCGGTAGTGACCTTGGAATATTTTTTTATATGCATACGGCCGTTCAAAGCTATAAGGACGGTATGAAAAGTTATGGTCACTGCCTAGTAATAGCTGTGCGGATGCCCAGTCATAATTATTCATTACTGGGATCTCACAGAAGTTGAGATTGATGAAAAAGAAATTGGAGAGTACTTAAGCTTCGCTTTTAAATATATGATGCGACGGCGTCTATGGCTCCGGTTTGCCACTCCTTGTACGAATTCTCGTTCGCGCACGTGCATTTCGCTATTCTCTTAATCAGTACTGGCTTAATTTGGGAGTCTTATCTCACACGTGCTCGTTACCACAGGGTTGTAAGTTAAAATATTATGTGAACTACCATCCAACATGTGTATAAAACACTGCGTTAATCACATCGTTCGAAAAGCCTGACATCCTTGGGTCCTGCATTTCGGTTCCGCCTTTCTATCTCAAAGGCGCAGCTTGAGGTACGAGCGTGTACCAAATTGCCCAAAACATATGATCTCGTAACGTCATACAACCCGATGACCATGTCAGTGCGCTTCTATGCCACTTGCCAGATAAAGGCTGCCAAAGCGATTCCCGTGATATTCCGCCCACAGTGCCTGCAGGACCCTGGCATTCACGTTACCCCTATAGGTCACTAAGGCACGTTCATACGGCTTAGTTAAAGAAGGGCTTTATATGTGGGCGAAGGAAGAAGAAAAGGAGAAGAAGAAGAACGCTCGTTCCCCCGCAGCTAATGCTTTCGCTCAATGTTTGGTTCAGCAGCGTTGAACCCTTGTAATTTTTTTCCTTATTGCCGGTCGACAATGTACATACAGGCGTAAAAAGTGTTAGTCTACCCCTGGCTAAAGCAAGGTATAAAAATGTTTTCACTTTGATCAATCTGTCTACCACATCTATCCACTGAGTCTTCTCAGGCTATGAGGAACATATCTGAGTAATGTTACACATTCAATGAAGTTGTCCCTGACCGATCGTACACTTTCTTCTGCGTGCCTAAATGCCATCCACGTTTTCCAAATGCTGTGGAGGCCCAGCACCATAATCATGTCTTACGGAACCTCGTCACTTTGTGAGGGTAGAAACCGAATACCGCAAGGTTTCTGTATTATATCCCAGTGAAAAACAGGATGCCAGCAGTCTATAAAAACGTGATCGATCATCTCTGCCTTTTGTTTTTGCAGATTGTGCAGTTAAGCGTCAAAGGTACAAATATACCCTTATCATAAAGGCATGTTTTTACGGGAATAGTACCAGTGTGAAGCTTGAAGAAAATCGATTTGACGGTCGGCTTAGCCTGTATCTTCCTAACTCTCTTTAGGACATCTTGTCCTCGGCCTCCACAATAGATGGATTTTTATAGGGGGACGGGTACAGGTAGATTGAGTAAGTGCTTATACAATATCTTCCTGGGTACATTACTAGATATTCCACCGAAAAATGGGCACGCAAAATTTGTAAGGCAAAAACAACTTTTCTTAAAAATCCAGCGAGAGCGCGATTTCTGGCCAGATAACTAGGCACAACAAAGTCCAGTATCACATTACCTAAGCTCATCTGCGTCATTGTGCATGCGTATGGAGTCATTCCTGTACAGACATAGGTTTCATTCAGTCGTCATATGCGCCGAAGTTGTTGAAACCGAAACTAGCGAGTGTTTCCTGCCAGTGACTGCGTTCTTCCGACACTCCGGAACCGGCGTTGTGAGCACCAAATCACAATCATGCCTGAGGCAGGTAGTAGTCGGCAAGTGAGGTGCCACGGTACTGAATGGTTGATGGCTGAGTGGCATCACGAGAGCACATGAGTTGGTCGGGCGGGCAAGAGCTGCCAATCCGGCCAGCTCGCATATGTGGTAGGAACAAATGGTGGCCGAAATCGCTGACCCTAATCCCGAGTCAGATAGGCTACCCTAAGGCCACGGAGCCATTCGTATGGCTTGGATAAAGCGAGGACGTCATATCTGTGTGGAGTTTCTTTTCCCATAATGTGGTAGCGTACGAGTGCATGCTAATGGCCGTGTGTGATACGTAAGTATGAATAAAGGGATCGGTGGTAGAAAGGAACAAAATTCTCGTACGCCAACGAGTGTCCGCAGATGGCAGCATTAACACTGTCACCTCATATCCTTGGAGACGGAGCTTAAGTTTCCTCGCTGTTTCTCTCAGTAACGAAAACTGCGAAAACTCAGCTCGTCGTCATGATTACGTGATGCCAGCGTGAATGAACCAAAAAGAGTGGTGGGTTACGGGCAGTGGGAAAATAGGCAACTTTATTACTCAGTGTTAAGTCAGAAGTATTGCTAAAATGTCTTAAAGTCTGAGCATCGTTGCATTTTTCGAAAACGTTGAAAGAAAGAGGTGAAATGCGGAGACAATATATAGAATCAACTTCAGGTTGTGCTTTATTACAGTGTTTTTGATGTACGGGAGGTAAAATTTAACTGCATCAGCTCGAGGCTGAAAAAAACACAATTGTCAAAGTATCAGGATATAAAGCTGATGCGCGAAGAGAGTGAGAAGTGTGGGCTTAAACTAAACATTAAAAAAGAGAAAGATTATGGCGTCTTGCCCTATCAAGTCCCGGAGCATCAAGGGACAAGAAGTGGAAGCCGTGACAGATTTTCTCTTCTTGGACTCCAAGATTACCCCAGAAGGTTACTGCAGCCATGAAATTAGGAGACGCCTGCTTTTGGGAAAGAGAGCCATGGCTAGCCTTGACCGCCTAGTAAAGAGCAGAGACATCGGACTGCCAACCAAGATCCGTATAACTCGTGCTGTGGTCTTTCCAGTTGTGATGTATGGAGGCGAGAGTTGGACTGGGAAGAAGGCTGAGCGCCGAAAAATTGACGCGTTTGAATTGTGGTGCTGGCGGAAACGCTTGAGAGTTCCTTGGACTGCCAGAAGATCACATCAGTCGATATTGTCGACCATAAACCCTGACTGCTCATTGGAGGGTCAAATTCTAAAGTTAAAGCTTAGCTACTTTGGTCATCTGATAAGAAGAGAGGAGTCGCTGGAGCAAGCTTTGATGTTGGGAAAGGTTGAGGGTTACCGGAGAAGGGGTAGGCCGCGAACGCGATGGTTAGATGGCATCCTCGAGGCGCTGCAGATGAAGTTATGTGATGTTAGGAAGATAGTGACAGACCGGAAAGCGGGGCGTGATATGGCCCATAGGGTCACGAAGAGTCGCATACCACTGAACGACTGAACTGAACTGAACTGAACTGAAAGCGTTGTAAATACGTAGGCGCTATGCGACATTTCATGCTCTTTTTCCTGGACTGCTTTTATCTTATTCATTCAAATTAGCTTAAACTACTAACCTGGTTATGCATATTTTGCTGGTCTTCTAACCAACAATCCGGAAGCGAACACTCAATATTATCTATGCTTTTCGCAGTTAGCATTGTTGTTAAAAAAAGGCTAATGTGCCGAAGCCTAACAGTGAAAATTTCAGTGCACAAGTATTACACAACCGCTTAAGGTATCACCTTTGTGCATACCATGGGTAACTTTGGTGCTGAGAAATCTATATTCGAAGGGGGACTTTGCGTGTGAAACCTTCTAAAACAGAGACTTTCCAGCGATTTCAGAATTGCAATTTCGTTTATTACCATTAATTTACTGTTGCTTTTTCTAAAAATCACATTGAAAAACTAGTACGTTTTAAAGTGTAGCCTGTTGTGCATAAGCGCGACATAAAGTTGGTATGCGAGATCTTAGATGAGTGAACTGGCTCGTTCTGATTTTATATCGGACATTGTTCTATTCCCGAGTCCGGTTTTGCGATAACTTTAACATACCACGAATTGTAGAAATCACTGTTACTGAACGAATTCCACAAAAAAAGTGAGAATGCGGTTTGTTTCCCTTTCTGACCGCCCCTCTTGCAAAGTAAGACCTAAAGAGCGCTTACAAAAGGAACAGGAGGAAAGACAGATACACGCGTTCTCTTTCCGACGGATCATTCGCGCATGAAGACAGAATGTGAATCATCTTGTGCACCATTCTGTGTTGTCTTTAAGCGCTTTTTCACTTCTGTGTCTTAGGCGGAAACCTGCTAGCCAACATCAAAGGTTTATCGCACTTTTGCTTGCATTAAGGGACACTAACTTTTGTAATTTATCCCATGATGCCCTGTACTAATCTGTTTTGCTTTTCTCTATAAATTCACCAGTGGACAACATCACATGCACCATACAAAGCCTAAACACGACAGGAGACCCGGTAGGTTTCTGTTGGTACAGTATGGAGGCTGCAGTAAAAACTGCCTATATATAAATATATAACGCAAGTCTTTACCATCGTTGCCAAATGTTGCAAGTGGAGAAAACTGGGAGAACGCTTCGCCCCTAAGGCTAAATACGATAGTGCCTTTAAAACAGGCTCTTTTAATTGCGTGAATACATTTTAGCTGGCTTGCTTTTAGGGGAAAGGAATATGTACGAACACTCCTACTTCTCGGTGTATATCTGTGTTTACTATTAAGGCATACAATTGGAGGTACGTATGTCGCTCGTTCTAATCCCTGCCACAATTTTGACTCGAACGGGACCAACAGGTGGGCGCTAAATGGGAAGCAGTATTGTATCATACCATCCTAAATGCTGTGTCGCAACTTCCTTAAGATATCACGCCCGTATGTTTCTGAGACATGTTTTTCAATTCTGCGACATATCTCTTCTAGGGTGCGGGGACGGCTTTCCGCTTGAACGAGCCCTTTATGCTTTCGCGTAAAATCAATCCGGAGTCACTTGTCCTCTTATTTTGCATTGGCGGCTAGTTGACAGAAAAAGGATGAAATAACACAAAGTCCCAATTATAGCTTGTTTTGTATAACCTCACAGCAACGGGAAAGAGACAAAAACTTGGAGAAACCTGCGCTTCGATGAAGCTGCTCCTTTAAAGTGAATTTCCTGTGCCAGAAGGAATTCTATTATGGACGTCATTTGACGGGGGCGGTGTTTTTTCTTGCAACTGAAACAAGCGTTTTTACAGCGAGGTTCGGCTCCATAATTTAATCATTTAGGCTTCCATGTTGAAGATACAGGACACTGCTAGTGCTGTGCATTGAGCCATCTGGTGCGGAGGCAGTTAGAGTCACTCGATAATTTTCAGAGTACTGCGATTCTTGTCCCCGCGCTACTGTGCCACCGATTGGTCAGCATGGGTCACATGGTGCGCCGTGGCCCGCACTCGCCATCAAGCTTCCAAACACTCTCAGCGTTGACGCCTTTCACCACAGTGTGTGTGCAGAGATTGCTGTATTTCGCGTCTGGGGTTTGTTGCTCGGGTTTTTTTTTTTTGTAAGAAGTACTTAGCAGCAGAATGCCGGGCTACAGCGACTTCGCCTGCACAACCTGCATAAGTCCGGAAAAATTTTTCAAGCGAAAGTCTTTCTAGGCTACCTCGTTTAGCGAAAATGTGTTCGTGTGTTCTGTGTGTCGTATCTGTGCGCTAATGTCGCTTGCGAATATCGAACGTGTGCGAGAGAAATTAAGAATGAAAAGAATTAATGGTGATAGGTAATGAATAAAAGTTTAAATAGACTACGATATATTTGATGACTATTGCTAATGGCTAATAATGATGATAGATAATGACTTGTAATGACCAATATGTCAAACGACGACTTGTAATGAACGCAATTGATTGAAAATGAATAAAAAGGCTTAGCGATGAGTGGCAATGACTACAATGACTAGCCATGACTCATCATGACTGCTAATGATTACAAAAGAACCAATATGTCAAACATTGACTTGTAATGACTGCAGCTGATTGGAAACGAGCAAAATGCTTACCTATGTGTAGTAATGACTAGAATGAGTAAGTATGACTCACCATGGTTACGAAACAATAAATATGTCAAACGACGACTTGAAATGATCGGCACTCATTAGAAATGAGTAAAATGACTAGGCCTAACTCAACATGACTGCTAATGCCTATGAAATGACCAATATGACAAGCGATGACTTTTAGCGACCACAACTGATTGGAAATGAGTAAAAATGCTTAGTTATGACTAGACATGACTCATCATGACTATAAAGGACCAATATGTCAAACTACGACTTGAACGGCGCAATGACTGGAAGTGAGTAACAATGCTTAGGGATGAGTGGTAATGATTAATGATAACGATTTTGACTGCATCAATAAAAATGTTTAACAAGCAAAAGCAAGCAGAAGTGAGCTGGCATCGAAGATTATGCGCGCATGTGCGATGGCGTACAGTTAGTTGGCATCTGCATAGCCATTCATAATCGCTCAATGTGGTAATTTACGGTGCTAACCGAAGAAGGCAAGGAAGTGCGAGTGATTAGAATACCACAAAGATCACAACAGAATACCAAGGTGTAGAATTATTCTATAGGGCTCTTTGGCAGGACTGGAATGATCCTAATGCAGACCGACGCTCAGCCTTCTGTACAGGCTTACCGTTCACAATTGGCAAATTCTACTCTTTCTAGAGTAGCTGCGGTGCACTTCAAGGTAATGCACAGGCTAATTTTGCCCATGTTGCTTTCAAAATATGCTCTACATTTGACTGAATATAGCCGCGCCAGAAGCGCGCCTCGAGCAGTTGGAAGCTTTATGGCCACACCGGTCATGGTTTCCAGCACGCGATTGGATCTTCTCGGTACTCTGAGAATTATCGAGTGACTATAGAAGCAGCCGGATAAAGGCGGCGCCCTGGGAATGAATGAATGCTGTTCCGGAATTGTGATTTGTGTTAGAGTTTGGTGTGGAGTGTTTGCTCCTTAGGCGTATTGGATACGACAAAGTCGGGTGGCGCGCCACCAGACTGGTTTTGAGCAAATCTTCTTAAACCTGTTATGGCCACACTAACATGCATCTGATAAAAGTTGTTACGTTGCAAGTTTCATTCACACGTGGTTTCTTAACATCAAAACTATCAAAAGAGATGTGATGAACTAGTATTTATTAGTTAAAAAATCGCGTCACATATGATACAAGCTGCATATGGAAAAATAGCTTCGCCTTTCGATAGCTTCTACTTGCACGTGGTTGTCTCCTGGTTCGCCAAAGGTCATGTTTCATTTTTTGGTTCGTCATCTTTTGTCACTTGATTTTAAGACCACATGTGTCACCTCGTTTATACAAGTCATCAATATTTTCAATCAAATTTCAGTCCCAAGTACCGCCCTGTGTCGTCGTCTCTCTCTGCCCTGAGTCTGCTCCTGGTTTTATTTTTGCAATGCCTCATCAACTGGCCTACCTACGCACTCTCCCATAAACTAAACTAATCTAAACTTTAAGGGCGAGGTACCCTAACCTTATACTGTTTATATGGCCTTCATCCACAGCTACAACTATTTGGAGAAACACGATCTCATTTCGATGTAATGCAGAGTAGCGCAGTCAGCAGTCGCACAAGGTTCGAAGATATAGATTCGCTGAAGATTAAATTTTTTGATATTCGCCAGAAAACGTCAGATTGTCTGAACAAATGGTCAAGGATGCCATTCTGTGCTCGAGCCGAGAAGACTCTCGACTGCTTATTTCAGCATTTCTATTCTTTTCCCACTGCATCAGGCCTACAGCGGTCACATTGGTGTAGCTTAGCTGTTCAGCTGAATCATGCGAGCCATCTACGTAAAATATTAAGCGTCCAGTTTAATGCAGCGAAAGAAACACCCGATCAGGATTGGTGATCAATGCAAAAAGGCGAATTTCGATAGACTAATAAAAGTTATTTTTTGTGGGACGATATTTGTAGTATGTCAGGCTAAATTGACTTAGAGGTGGGAACGGAACGACTTGAGGCTGATTCTCTATTCGTGAAGTTGGTTTGCTTCGCCGCATTCGTGACCCCACGAGTAAAAAGGGCAGCCGGAGGACGCTTGAAATGATATATGCTTCAATAGGCTAGCAAGAATCTGAGCTTTAGGTGTGGTTTGCAACAAAACGAATGTCTGAAAGCACTTTTCAACGCCTGTGAAAAGTTTTGAGAGGCGAGTCGACCTTATGGAGGGCTCATGCCCTTTAAGCCCTTCTGCTATGGTAATTTGAGTTGAACATGTTTTTGAGCAGGCTTCCAATGCACATCGATGGGTAAAAGAGCCAGCTTGCGCTTGTTTAGCAGCGTGCGGTTCCTGGGTGCTCAAAGCAGTGCTCAATAAAAGGCTTGCGTTTAAGTACTTGCGGCGGGAGATTGTTTTGAAAAGCATTATTTTAATTGATGCCTAGGTTTATAATAAAAACTCGTCGCTGATGCTCTGCATGAGAGCAGAAAGTGGTTATTGAGTAAATTTTTCTGGAACAGAACTACGGCCTATTATAGTGGTAAACTTGGTCGCTACTATGTATAACGGTTTACACTCATCATTCTTATGACAAAGTTTATTGCGATGAAAGGTGTAGCTTAAAAAACTAAATAATATGGCCTTTTTTTGCTTGCGGCTCTACGAAGCTAAGGCTGCACTGCACGCCCTTGTGCTCATATACTTGTTTCGCGCAGTCCGGATTACCTCCACATAAATGATCTCTCTTTTAACAGATTCCTGTTGGGTGTTTAGCCATGTGCGAGAATTCTACACGACACTTACCTAACGAAACAGAATGCTTAGTAAGTCCTATTTTTGTTTACTGCAATGAGAATACGTAGCGTTAGAAGTGCGTCATGCACGCTCCGGTCATTGCTAGCGCTAGCGCTCGCCAAAGATTTCAAACGTGATGCAGTGAGCATTCTAGAGCTTCCAAACCTACCGTAGTGCACATCAGTAAAAACGTAAAGCTGTACAAACGCCTCTACTCTTGCAAAGTTGTGATGAATTCATAAAACACTGCCACAGACCATGGGATTACGTCAGTGTTCGGACGCGTAAAGTTTCAGTGCCTCTGTCGTTTCAATGCCTCACCTTTTTGTGGCTCTTCCGCTATCTTCTCATGTTTGTTATGCCCTCGCATTCCCATATCCTACCTTACAGTTGCGGATGTTTGAGAGCGTAGGAAAATGACCATATTTTTTGCCATAAACGTATAGATAAGAAGAACAAGGTTACGTGGAGGATAATACAATTTAAGAAATATTTCTAACTCATTTTGTAAACGCAGTGGTGTTTTCCTTCTCTCTCTCTACCAAATGCATCTGGAAACAGCGTTTTTTTTTTTAAGGAGCAAGGAGCAATTAGACAAGGAAAGATGCTTTAAATCACTTTGTTTTCTCTCACTTCTTTATAGGGAATTTCACAGCACGTTGCAAACCGCATGCAGGGAAACGTTAACTACACCTGCCCTGTCGGTTTGTGCTATCGAGGTGTTTGCCAGCGCAATGGTCTTATGATTGACTGCTGGCATGATACGTCGCCACCAAATTCTACAAATGTGACCACAAAAGCTCCAACAACACTTACGAGCGGCCGTGATCTTTGACGAAAATTTCCGGATCAGTGATCTGTTACCAGGAAACGTGGCTGCAACCTTTCTTGAATCTGCATCTGAATAAAATCTTTTATTTTTGTTGGTCTAGGGTGCAGTTTTTTTTTCATATCGTTTTCATGTTTCTGGGTTGCTTCTTTTTTAGTAATTTTGACATGTAAAACCGCTTCCTCCTCTTTTAAATCGTGCTAAAATTGCGGCGATCGAGTTACTGTAAACAATCGCAGATAAGTGTAAAATCGAAATGTGCAACCATACTCCTACCGGTATCTCCTCTTTCAGTAGTACTCACATCCTTGAGTCCAGGGAGGCGAAATTTGTATTGTGCAAAGAATGACAAATGGATGACTAATTTAAACTCCGATATTTCGACGTATTTTTGTTTACTGTGTAGTTTAGCTAAAATCACTAATTCGGATAGTATGGTGCCACAAATCTCATTCACCCCAACACGCATTATTATGCAGCTATCATTAGTTTTCAGCACGTTTTATAACTTGAAAAGCTGTTCGTGAAGCCTGAGATCACGCTTGCTCCCTCCCCATACTTATTAGCCGAATATTTAGGGGAACTGCCCAAGGCGGAGTAGACTTGTAATAAGGGCGTAATTGTACTCAGCATAATAAGTACAATTATTTCCTTATTACATACTTGTTGGCACGTAGCTACTGCATTCTTGCACTCGACCTTGTTCTGTTCACTAAAACTGTTGACGATCCTTGTCCACCACTCTCTTCAAAGAAAAAAAACGAAAGCAGGAAACATTGCGGTTACGGAAAGGGTATCTTCACGCATGTTTCACCCTTGGTAGGCGAGAGTAGCAGATAACACATCAGTAGAATTTAACTGACGTGTTATCTGCTACTGCCGCCTACCAATGAGAATGATATTTCAGTAGATGAACCCCGCCCCCCCTCCCCCTCCTGAATATTGCAGGATTAAGTGTGACATGTACTCCACCCATTCTAATCTCATGATATTTTGTTTTGCGCGCTGATAGTGACAACAATCTTTTAAGTGTTGTATATTTCTTTCTTTGTGCAAAATATTAAGATGCATGACCTAAGCGTAACACGTGTCATTCTGTCTATATACCTTGCACCGCCATTACATCACTCGTGTGAAGTTTTGTTTTTGATATTTTGATGTTTATTTGTTGATAGTGGCTGGTAACGTGTTCTACGATTGTGCATGTATATAAGAAATGGGAACCGACAGCTTCTTTCTACAATCCTTGACAAAGGCCGAACCCCGGCCAAAACGTCGGAATAAAGTGTTGTTTTTTCTACCATGTGTCACCTACTTTAAGTTTATATATATATAACGAGCTTAAGGCTTCTCCGGTAAAAAATTAAACACCTTGATCAATGTTACGTCACCATTCATTGTGCTCGTAGCCCTGCATTTTCTGTAGACAGTTAGGTCTTCCTCCAAAGCATGGAACATCCCAAAACGGACGTCACCCAGACTAGCAGAGATCTTAGCGCGGTGGTTGTACACTGTGAAAATTACCAACGCAAGGATGGGTTGAAAAAAACAACAGAATATTGTGCTGAATACAGAGCCGCGTTCATACAGGAGACTCTGGCTGGAATCATAGTAGGCGCAAGGAAACCTAAAACTATATACAGGATACTTCCATGCCCCCTCCCCCCCCACCTCCCCATTATATTCCATATACGGGCTACGTTCGATGACCTGGCGGATGACTAATCGCGGGAGCATGAAAGCACCCCCAATGGCAAGTCCGGACCAAGCCACACAAAAACCCGGTTGTGCCTCGAAGATTAACACGCATGTGACGACCAATTGTGCGTTATGGCATTTATGATTAGCAAAAAGGTTGGGTTGTGTAACACGGCCCTGTATTTCCATCAGCATCGCTTATCATCCACACAAACACACAACCCATGTTCATCACCCTATAAAAGGGGGACTTCATCAACAAATTTAGTTCCACCCTGGCATCCGCCTTATACACAACACAATGTAACGTAACATTGCTGCTTTGAAAATAAAATCCCAGTAATTGCGTGCGAATGCAATCTTTGGCCTTTTCATCGCGAATCAAACACGATACACTGAGGCTATTCAGGTATGTTTGTTTGCCTTGGCTAACTTGAGTTCTTTTCCTTGTAATAAATAAACATATTAATTATGCCTTTGTTGGTCACCTAACTTAGATAGAGAGTCCCCAGGGCATTAACGGGCTCACTAAGGATGACGCATCCCACCTGTATTGCGTAGTGTACGTTTCCTCGATTTCTGTTTGTCATTTTTGCCTAGTTGTAATTCATAAAGAGCCCATTGCATGAAACCGTTTACGTGTGTAGTTCCTGCTTTTTTACAGTAAACTCTGAAAGATAAGCAGCTCTATATGTTATCCTGGTACATGTAATCCCAACCCTGCTGGGCTAGTTGGCGCATTGGTTAGTCAAACGAACCAGGAAACGACACATTCATATCACAAATAGTAGGCATGAGGTCTGTCGAAGCAACTTGGTCTGAAGGAGATTTTACAGAGGCTGAGCAATCCCTTGTTCAGTGCTGTTACGCCCGGGTGCTTGCAGTATCGCCATGTCTAATTGTTTTATTCCTTAACCCGGGCTTATCCACGTGTGGAGCACGAATTAGAACAACGGCAACTGTTCTTGAAAGGAAGCGCCGAAGAAGCTCAAATGGAAAGGAAATCGCGTAAGCCACGGTGGTCTGGCTGTGGCTGCGACCCAAGACTTCGTATTTAAAATGTTACGGAAAGATTTGAAAACAGGCTTCTTTAGTCATGTAATCCGCAAGCACAACATTGCGGCGCCTTATAGTGCACGTATTAGTACGTGTGCTAAATGTTTTCCTCCTGCACGAAGTTTTCCTCCTTCAGTGGTAAACAAAATTTCGATTATGTTTATATTTTGCTAGCGCTGCTCATGAGAAAACTCATCTCTCCCGTTTTCCTGCTTCTTGGTGTAGTGGTAAGACGCCCGACTACTGTGCCGGAGTTCCCGGGATCGAATCCCGGCCTCGGCGGCTGCGTTTCCATGGAGGCGAAACGAAGTGGCGTCCGTGTGCTGTGCGATGTCAGCGCACGTTAAAGATCCCCAGGTGGTCGAAATTACTCCGTAGCCCTCCACTACGGCCTCCCTTTCTCTCTATCCACTTTCACTCCCACCTTCATCCCTTCCCTTACGGCGCGGTTCAGGTGTCCACAGAGCAAGTGTGACAGATACTGCGCCTTTCCCTTCCTATGAACCAACCAACCAACCAACACAGAAATAGAGAAGTCTAGATTTTCAATTTTTGTGAATTCATTACATGATTCGCTAAATAAGTCTTTCGTACTCTGTAAGCCTTTACTGCTTTCTGTAAACACGTGCTTCAGTGCCTGGCTACAGGAAAAGATCTCTTAAGAGGAATAAGTGGAAAGCTTTTGAGACTGCTTCTACTGTAGTGTTTATTTGACAGAACGCCGCCGATCACAGAGTGCAGGACAACGGCTTCTCCCGTTCCGGATTCGACTTGTGTAGCTCCGCTCGACAGTGATGGCTCGCGACCTTAGCATCGCTTGGTTTTTATAGCTGGAATCTGATGGCGTGCGCCCCGCTCACTCCTGGAGTCCGGGTTTAAGGCGTCTTCGTCGTGCCCCTACATTGCCATAGAGACGGCGGGAATGCTGTACAAGGAGCAGTGAGATATGTTTCTCACTTGCTCGGCGTGGTATAGTCGGTTATCGTGCTGTTGATGATCGGAGGCTTAGGAGTTCGTTTCCCTTTAAGGGACATTTTTTTTTTTTTTGTTGAAAGGTTAGACATAAACCCGCCGATATCCAGCGAATTGCGGACATATGTCGCGGACAGATGTCACCTACGCGAGATTTTCACCATTAGTAATTAAGGAGTTCGCCTTAAAAAAACAAAACAAAAACAAGTAGTGCCTTATGCTGTGGATGAAAATTATCATGGTAAGTATTATTTTATGGGTTTTGGGGGAAACGCTGTGCTATAACATATCAACATGGAATTACCTATACTTCATTGCCTCTTTGGTAGGCACATGCAGCCTCAAGCCAGGAGCTGCCATTTATATTACGTTTTCCCTCGATGCACGTGTGGAAATAAAAAGTGCACGCATGGCTACATCTTTCACATGTTCGTCTTTTCGTCCTTTGACGCATTTACATTTCATTGACATTAGCCCTTTTTTCGCTGCCGACGTATAAACAAGACGGACAGTAGATGGCAAATGTGGCTAAGTGGTTGCCATTACAAAATTAGGGATCTCAGGCCTGTTATTTTATTTTATTCTCATAAAGGTTGACATTCTTCTAGTCTGGCGTGAGTCGTAGTGACGTTGGTTTTCTTTCTGGTGTTGTAAAGAAAAGAGCTATTTGTATACGTTATTTTGAAGACATATCACAGAGTCTTGGCCAAGAATTTCAAGCGCTTGGTACCAGATCCCTTTTTTACCACTGCGCTTTGCTTGTATGTTGTCAATATTGAACATTCAAGCGAAGTCAATTCTGACTCTTAGGCAGGTCAGCAGCTTTCGCTGTAACGTTGTCATTATAGAGGGACTCTGTAATTCAAGGAATTATATAAGAGTTGAATACGATCCATTTGTTCTATTGAAAAGAAAAATTGAAGGGACGTTTATTCCTTTTAAAATGAGAATTCCAATGATGCCTCACGTTTGGACGAGTCGATGTGGCATGTTTCAGTGGTATACAGCTCACGATGTTGCTATGTGCATACCAATAGACATGGAGCATTGCAGCCTTCGTGTAAAGCCGACTTATTTAAAGAAAGAAGGACATTGCGATGATTGGACTCATAATAAAAGTGCACCTTATAATGGGACTCATTCAACGAAAAATCCGGTGTCCGCGTAGTTGGCGAAAATTCCAAGCATAACTCTTGCAGTCAGATACTAGATGGCGGGTCGCATGTGTGGGCACTGATATATCGATGGGTCGAATAATATCACAAGACCACACGCAATGACGAAGTTGCCAGGAGGTGCCTGGTCGTGTAGCTCCCGTTAACCACAATGGTGTAATGGGGCCCGAACTCACAGAGATGGGACCTGCCGCGGCGGCTGCTTGCCTGCGCTGCTTCCTTTTGTAATCAAGGTTTTGCCCAAGGGCTTAGAATAATTCCCTGTGTAAGAGAATGAGCGTCCAAGCGACGGAGTGTAGCAGCAGGGAGGACAAGCTCTCGCTCAAACCGTGGGCAGTCACAAAATATGTGTCCGATGGTTTACTAACACTCACGTCGTTCGCACTCTGGACAGTTTGCCTTGGCGATGAGATGGAGATATGTGTTAGTAAACCCATATTCCCCCCGTATTCATAACCAGCCACTTGTGGAAGTCGGCACATACCGTACGACAGCCAGGAGACACCAGCTTTAGTGCTGCCGATGATCCGAGCCACGCACTGGATGGCTTGAGACAGATCTCTGCCGGGGGGGTGGTCTGTACTGGAACTTCGACAGGAAAGACACCTCGATGCGGGAAGTTTCTCTAGCCATGTCATCGAAGTCTGTAAACAGGTGGCGCAGAAGATATGGCTGGTACATTGAATGGCATCGATGTATGCCATGAGCCATCTTCTCTGCTTCCGCAGCTCCAGGATTAGATCGCTTATGCAAGTCGACACAATTGCTGTGCTGCTTGACGCTCAGCGATCACTATTGTAACCGGATAGGAAAAACTTGCATAGCACCAACAATGCAGGAAGCACAGCGCCTGCCAGCAGCTACGGCCGCTACTTAGAAACTGATGATTGGTTTCTCGTGCGGTATATACCCGCTGTGAAGACAGAAAGTAGTGCGTCGCCATTCCGTGTTGTTGCTTCGAAGAGCCTCCGCAGGTTCTTTTTAGAGTACTTTCATGAAACACACCTCACAGGGCACAAAGATGACAACAAAACTTGCAACATATTGTGTCATGCCGTGACATGGCCCCGCGTGAGAAAAGGTGTCCTGACATACTTCCGTACTTCTCTTGCATGTCATACTGTGAAGCAGCAGAGAGGAAAACGGCCGGGCTTTATATAGACCACAGAGAGGAGATACCATTGGGAGATTGTTGCCTGAGATGTGACAGGTCCCTATCTTATGTTAGTGAAAGGGAATTGGTGCTTGTTAGAGGTCACTGATCGTTTCTCGAAACGGGTAGAATTATAAGCGCTGCGTAAACTTGGCTCAAAGTAGTCTGAATAAGCTACTAGAAACATTCATTCGGTTCTGCTTCCCCGCTCAGCTGATCAATGAAAATGAGACGTGTTTCACAGGCAGGATATTTGCTAACACCTGCAAAGCTCTTTGCAAGCAGCAGAAAAATACTACGCCCTGCCACCCTCAGACCAACATCACAGAGCGGGTCAACCGAAGCCCTAAAAATATGATCATGGTTTTCAAGGAGTGTCAGAAAGGCCGAGATACCCGTGTGCAGGAGATGGTCTTCGCCGCAAGTACTACGGTAAACCGGTCAACTAGTCTTGCGCCAGCGACTATTCTTAGTCGTGAGCTCCATTTTTTCATTGAGCATGCCTTTGCACATGCCTCTGAATTACAGGAAGGCGTCTTTTGCAGTTCGAGGTTGGGGATAAAGTACGCTGCCGCTAGCACCCAATAAATGATGATGCAAGTGTGCCACCTCTCCCGCTAATCGGTGGACTGGCCTTCTCGTGGTAATAAAGCGCCGATCGCAGCTCGTTTACGTACTTCGTCGTGTGCAGGGTGGTCGAGAGAGCGGACCAGTGAACATCACCGACCTCAGAAAGTACCTCGAGCGGGCAGAAAATGCGTTGAGGCAATCGGGCTACCAGATGTGAGCCATATTGACCATCGATTGACCGGAATTTCCCCAACATGGCGGATGCGTTCAAGTGGGCACACCGTCTTCAGCAGCAGCATAGTTTTATGTATTCCTACCCCTCCCCTTCTTTCTTTCGTTGTTTGACGCCTCCGGAGGTGTCCCGTCTTGAGAAGGGACAGTGTGGGGTCCCTCAGCCCCTCTTAGTGTTTCAAACCGCGCGTGCTTTTAGCTTTTTATATTGATGCTTGCCCGGGCAGAGTGAGTGCGCATGTGCGAGCTGCCAATTGCAGGGGCGCCGTGCTATCGGCGCGGAAAGAGGGCATATAAAGGCGTCGGACAAAGGAGGCTTGTACAGCAGGAGCCCGGCGAGGAGAATGCGCGGCCATCGAGCACCTCATGTCAGAGGGATGTGCATAGACGATAGAACGGAGACCTGCCTCGACGGAGGCAATAGCCAGGCTCCTACAGATCGCTTAGGCGTATTTGCGTGATAGGCTGCTACGTAAGGAGCAAAGTTTCTTGAACCGCCCTAATGCTTTGGCATCGCGCTATTCTCGCCCCAGTGTGTTTTATCTTGCCGCGTTAAAGCCCTGACCTTTGTTCTGTTTTATTCTTGGTATTTCGTTGTCGTGAGTCTCGTCGACAGGTTTGCAGTCCAGTGCCGCTCGGTGTTGTTTCCTTTTTGAACGTTTTTCTTGGTTTATCAGAAATAAACCGGTGCTTTTAATACAGGCTGGATTTGTCACTCGTCAGACGAAACCATGGCTCGCAAAACTGTTTTCTAGAAGGCGAGGCCTTCAAACCAAACAAAGCTACGCTAAGCAAGCAAAATAGCAATTCGCAGTGTCCAACCAAAGTCGCAAATTAAGCATGCGCCATTACCATGACAACCGGTTGCTGCACGGAGTCACTTCGGTCTCATTGCGGCGCACGCGCGAGACGCCACCATCATTGTACCATCGTAATTGGGATGATCACGCGAAGCAGCGCAGCTAAGAATATAGGCCGCGGCTCGTGCGCTCGTTAAATAAACGTGCAATGGATGAAGAGGCTGACGACGATCGAGCGCACGTACTGTGAATTTTTCTGTACGGATCCCTGATTACACATCAATATTTACTGCTGAATTGCTTGTAATTGGTTTGGTCCTTCAATAAGCGCCCGGTAACGTTACTCACGCAGTTATACTCTCTGACTGCCTGTCAGTCTTAGCAGCATTAGAAAGCCCGAAAATTCGTCCTTTGAAACAAACCCTGATATTTTTCCTTCCTTTACATTTACTGTAAGTACGTTTTCAGGGGGTTCTGGCACACTGCGGCATCGCTTCTAATACAATGGCGGATAATTTAGCAAATTCTTGTCTCAGTGGGCCGGTTGCCGATGTTGTACCGAATAATATTTTGCTAAATATATCCCGTTTCGAACGGTTTTTAACAAACCCCTTGAGCTATGAGCCACTGCTTGCGACTACGTACTTTAACCACTTAAATTTCCTTCTGTCTCTTTTACGCTCGTAGCGGCGGCGCGCCCTCACGGACTCCCCGCCGCCGCTCAGCTCTCATCGAGAACAGTTGAAGCATATGCACGTCTCCGTTGTCTCGTCCTGTCCCGGGAATAGCACTGCACCCTACACGTTTATTGTTTTTTCTTATAGAAAAAGACGTATGGTCGCTAACTGCAGAACATGATTACACTGAACATTCTAGTTCACAGTAACATGGCGGTAGTGCAGGCAAAACGCCGGTCAGCAGAAGCAATTACACACGAGGCCATTTTGAAGAACATATCTTTCGCTTCTGTGCAAAATTGCCGTTACATCCCCCATGGGAATCACCTTCTTAGAACTGACCGTTGAAGAAATATCCAAAACATGCTTTTCATTTTGACATTTGTAAATGCCGTCAGGTTAAAAAATTTCAGCCAACAACGTCGTAAAATTCTAATGCCTACAAAAACTGGTAGAAAAAGCTGAAAAGCTGAAAGTCAACAAGAACAGGTTAGAACAATTCAAGAAGAAGCGAAAACAAAACTTCGACAGTCATTCCTACCATGTCATCGTCGTTAAAAATGCGATGAACTTTCGTCTATCTGAGAAATTTAGGAGGAAAATGAACGCAACTTATGGCTCACAAGTGTTACCCAGAAGAAACTAAGAACACGTGTACAAGGGCCAGCATTTGGTTTTGTCTCATGGCTTACTAGAGGGAAAGTGATGAACTTTGAATAACCCCGATTTCAGAAAAGAAATAGAAGGCGTTGACATCTAAACACTGGAATATAGGTTCAAAATGCAGAAATATGTACGACACTTATTTCTGCATGATTGATATGGAGGAAAATGGGGTAAACATAGAAATGAACATTAAAGTTCACTAAAAAGTGAACACGCAAGGAAAAAAATAAATAAGAACACAGAAGCGACATACGAAAATGTGGCTTGTATACTTCGTCTGTGATCGACGCAAAGAAAGATGCGATAAGTCTCAAATAGTACAATAGAGTTGGCTTTAATATTGTCACGAACACAGGGATTTATGGGTATCGGCAACAGGGGCAGATACAGTCAAGACAGAGGTTCCCGGGAAATGGTAACACGAAGACACAAGCTCAAGAGTCCACAGTCTTAGCTAGCCGAAGCGCGCGAGCGTCTCCAACTTCTTTGTCGTTCAAGCGCTACCTCGAACCGTCAGGTGGCAATATATAAAAGCATATTTGAATGTAAATATAAAATAATTACAAGAAACTAGGAAGAGGAGAGCACAGAACGTGGGAAGAATCTATTGCGACGTGACTTATTGCGAAAAAAATGAGATATGAATTTAACAGCACTTACTTCGCAACAAAAAAAAAAAAAAAATAATAGATATCACACTGAAAATCATGGGAGCCGAAAAAGGAAAATGCAGCAAAGATACGGAGGCAGTATTAAGGCCAAAATTTGTTCACTCGCACTAATCAGAATAACTGCTGCGGTCATTGCCGACACTGCTAGTAGAACTAGAGACTTTAAGCTGTATAATGCTTAATGTGTCTTGAGCCTATTCGTCCTTTTGCTGTGTACAGAGCTGAACATTCACCACGGTCCGTTTTCCAAGTTTGCGTTGTTATCAAAAGTTTCGCTATCTCACGCGGCCTCGAGTCATCTGATTGGTGCAAAAGCAGGAACGTGATGTTTCCATCACTTTCGGCGTTTTCACCAGTCAGATGACTCGAGGTCACGGTAGATAGCGAAACTTTTGAAAATGACGCAAACTCGGAATACGAACCTAATTCCTCTCTCACGGGACATGTGCAGGACGCAGCAGCTATGGCAGAACATAACAGAACCATGAAAAGTGTAATTTATGTCGTTTTATGACCACGTAAAATTGGTGCAACATATCTACTATAAGAACAATTGTAGAAAAAAAAAACGTTCAATGGAGCTAGATATCTTGATTAATATAAATAATTATTAGATTTTAAAATTTTCCAATATCTTCAGCAAAAACTTGTTTCCGTCATGTCTTTTGTTTTAACCTTCCACAATTCCTGATATTTTACATCCCTAACCCTACCCCGAGTCAGTTCGCGACCATATCAGCTGCCAGCTACCGCCTGCCAGCGCCATGCATGCTTGTTATCTTTTCACCCGCAACTTCGAATTTTCTGGTGAACGGGGTCTATACTCCTATTGCGTTAAAATTGCGGCACTGCAGCCACTGCAATACATAGCACATAAGTGTTATAACAATGGAGGTAATCGCGAGATACGACATTGTTTTAAAAACACCGGATGATTTCACGTCATTTCTGCAGGAGCAAGCCTGTAAAGATGAAGTTTAGTGAGTGAAAAGAGCATGTAATTGACGAGACCATCGTGTGAACACTTCAGCAAATAAGAAAAAAAGCTGAACTTTAACTACAGTTCAGAACTTTGACTACACCACACCTCCAGAGTCAGTAGAAGTACGGTACCTTAAAATAAATGTTCACCCTTACTTTCAAAACACTTCTGGGTGTTTTAACTATCAGAGATTTGGTCAAGCGTTGCAGAGGTACTTTGGCCGCCAAACGTGCGCGAAATGCGCTTCAAAGGAACACCGTTCTGAGAACTGTCAAGCTAAGCCACACCGGGAAAGCTTAGAAAACGAATACGCTGCCTAGTCAGTGGAAAACCAAAACAAATAATTACCTTTACAACAAAGGAAGCATGTATTTTAAAGAAGCTCGTCAACGGCTCTCTCAGACCAACAGAATATTCACCTTCACTGCGAAACCAAGTTTAGCTGATGTGCTGTGATCGCTGCCCAGATCGCCTTTAGCGGGTCTCTGAGGCCATCCATCCCACAGGCTGGGACAGCAACAGCTGCCCAGCCATCTCCAAATGATGCTCAGCTGGCTGTAAAGCCTGGCGGCCGCAAATCTTGCCGCATGTGGAGCCTTGCAAGTTGCAAACCGATGGCTTCTTCGCTGGACTCCTGAGCCTTTAGGGAGCGGTGGGCACTATTCCAAGCTCCCCCCCCCCTCCTCCCCCTTGCAGTGGTAGAACAACTCACCTGAGCGGACAAAAACAAAAAAAGCGAGTAAGGGGTTCCAAGAAGCTCTAAATGTATGTTTTAACTTGTTCCCTCGGCATAAAACATGGTGTTCCTAGTGCACGGGAAAGGCTGTGGATTTAGGAAAAATTGGATTTATGTAACGAATATGTTAAACCTATTTTCCCTAACTTTGTTAATGCCTGCAGGAGGCCAACCTTTGTATTAGAGACAAATACATTTTAAGGAAGTGCAAAGTCTTTAACTGCGACCAAGAACAACCAAATAGGCTTTCTGGAGATGACGCGATTGTATTTCTGAGTGGAGCTGCAACTCCCGAAAGCAGCCTGAAAACTAAATATGAAGCGGCTGCCCTTATCATCGTTTTGAAACACACATTATCCACCGTATATTTCCAGCCTCATCTAAACGTAACACACGATGACAGAAGATTTTTTAAAGGAGCTAGCAGAACTTTATTTGTCGTGGGAGATATTATTGTCCACCCTCTTTCTGTGGTACTGAACAAATTGACATCAGTGGCAGAATTTTAGAAGATTTTGTTCTCTGTAAAAATTTCTGCCTGCTGAATGAAGGAAAACTTGCGTATTGCTCAACAAGAACTGGGAAAATGAGCTGCTTAGATTTAGTTCACCTTTTCATTTTAACGATTTTAAATTGGAGGGTTTAGACATTCCATATGGAAGCAAATACCTATCTGAATTGATCAGCCTGTCATCATCATCAGTCATTCCGACAAAGCCACGTCGGTGGACGCTTTCATTAGCTGACTGGCCACCGTTTCAATTTGTAGCCAGACTAGACAAAATAGATTCAGATGACCTCAGCGTCAACGAAATCAATGCGAAATTCAGTGCATGTATCGTTTCTGAGGCACACTTGGTCATACCGCGGTCATCAGGAGTTGTGCGACAAACTCATATGGCATTGTACACAGGGGTGTGCAGAGAAGAAAAAAAAAAGAACAATAGAAAGCCAGGGGAATTTTTCGAAGTCATCCAACGCATAAAAATATAAACTTTAAAAAGGCAAGAGAAATTGCGATATATTAGGTATAATATAGAAATACTTGTCAATAATTAGCAGCTGAATCACATCTCAAGAAAAGTGGGAACTCGATGATGAACTTAATTACAGGTAATTACTCTTAGCAATCCCTTTTCTCAAAGCTTGAGGCATACGAGAAACCATAGAAGAACAAGCAAACATATTGGGAGAACACATTTAGCGTGTTTTAGCTCACTTTATTACAGAGACTCTTTATTTTCGCAAAACAAAAACACGGCCGAAAAGCAAAAACTATTTGCAAGTGCCAGCTTGAACGAGCCTTACAATAAACTATATGCACACCAAGAAATCCATGCAGTACTCTCTCTTGTTGAGTAGACTGCACCCGGACCTGACCAAACTTGTTATGAGATGTTCGCCCATCTTTCAGCGCCTGACACCGAAGCACGTTTAAGATGTTTTGAGAAAGTTTGGCTATCTGGTAAAATATCTGGCGGTCGAACAAAAAAAGATGTTTATAGCTATTATGCGATTCCTCAAGCCAGGAAAACCATCAACCTCTATAGGCAGCTACAGAGCTCTCACAAGTTGTCTTTCTAAATCTTGAGACAGCGTACTAGGTATGAGGTTAATGCAAACTCCGGAATCTCGCAACCTTGATATACACCAAAGCGCTTTCAAAAACATATGCTCATCACTAGGTCACTTTGGTCGCCTTGAAAACATGTTCGAGAAGTGTTAATACATACTGAGCATTGTGCAGCAGTCTTTGTTGATATGGAGAAGGAATGTGATGCTACATGGTGGTTTGATATTCTCCAACACCTAGCCGATCTGTACATCCGTGTAAGAATGCTGAGCTACCCAACGACTTCCCATCTAATCATCCTTTCAAGTACAGCTAGGCTGTGCATTCTCAAGGAACTTTATTCAGGAAGCTTTTGTACCAAAAAAGTATATTATGCATAACACTGTTCATAAAGTAGTGAAATTTGTGTGCTCCGTTTATGTTGACGACCTCCAAAGTACATGTAGATGGTACATCATCCAACTGTGTGGAAAAAAATACAACTCGCATAAAAATGAAACTTGGTGATTGGGCAGAAAAAAAATGGATTTCGCTTCTCCACCACGCTCACCTCCACACGCACACACACACACACACGCACGCACGCACACGCACACGCGCACGCAC
>JAJIZL010032383.1:37622-48792 GCA_023969395.1 Amblyomma maculatum
CACACACACACACACACACACACACACACACACACACACACACACACAGCCCATAATCTCGGTCTGCGCCCGTCATGCGGAGCGTATAGAACCTCCCCTGTTGTCAGCGCAGTCGAAAAAAACTACGGAACTGTCAAAAATACTACAAAAATTTCTGTAGTTTTTTCGTAACCATCGAATGTTTCTATAGTTCTGTAGTACTTTTCTGTAATTGTGTAGTTTTTCTGTAGTATATTTCTGTTACCTGTAGTTCTGTAGCACTTTTCTGTCGTAAATACAGAAATTTCTGATGTTACTGCAGAATGTTCTGTTGTCATAACAGGTTTCCCGTCAAATACCGCACTGAAATTCTGTCGTAACATCAGAACATTTTCTGTAGTTTTTTCCGTCTGGGAGCCTTTATGTTCAGGTAGATGAGCCCGCACTGGAAGATAAGAAAAGTGCTTACGTGTGCTTATGTTCTCAGAATAAGTTCACTAAAGAAACACCTTTGCTACCAAATACTCAAAACGTGTCCTTACATAATAATATGCACCAATGCGCCCCAAGCGACGAAGCCCTTGTTACCACGGCTTTAAGACATACGTCATGATCATGGTATATTGTATAGACTACCTGAAGGTCCTCAATGCAGCAGCCCCCTGCTCCTATGCTAACCTTTGAACAGTCTTTTCTTCATTCTAATACCGTTCAACAAAACCCAAATCACTAAAGGGCATATCATATATACAAGAATATCGCTCACTGAAAGTGAAATACCGTAATTGTACAGTGCGTAGAGAGTGTTACACGTACGATTTAAAAACTACCTTTTTGTGTTGCCTGCGCAGTGGAGGAGAGGAGCTTCGAAAAATAATTAGACTTCATCAGTGCGCATCAGTTATACGGATAGGAGCGCGACGAGAAGAAATTTGAACAGTGGAGCACGTTCTTGCCACGGTGTTCACTACTCTTTTCCATCCCGTTAGTAGTACCCGACAGCTTGCACATGTTGGCAGCTGTGGAAGCTCATCTAGTCCTCTTGCACTGTCAGTGCACGTTAAAAAACCCCAGGTGGTCGAAATTTCCGGAGTCCTCCACTACGGCGTCCCAAAGCCTGAGTTTAACGTGCCAAAGCCTGAGTTGCTTTGGGACGTTAAACCCCACGAACCAACCAACCAACCATCTGCACTGCTTTGAATGCAATGAACCACTCCATGTTTGCAATGTGACGTCAGGGAGGCACGTGGCGAGGGGGGGGGGGGGGGGGGCGAAAAAAAAACGGCTTGAGGGGCAAGAGCATCCTTTCCAGCCCAGTCTCCCTGCTGTAGGAAGCGTCGGGGAACTGCCTGTTACTGTGCAGTTTTCGCATCAAGTTGTGCGTTCGCCGTATTAATATCCGTCACAATATGCAGCACTCCTTAGTATAAGTACCCACTAAGAATTCGCATCTTGAAGAAGTTAACACTCTCGGCAAGCATGCAATTATTCATCGATTCCATTAACTCGCTTGCTACATTGCGGACGAATTGAAGTCTTGCCAAACAATTGAAACGCATAGGAATTAGGCATGTAGAAAAAGTGTCAATGCAGGCCTATTACATGCATGTTTTTTTTTTTTTTTGTTCTCAATATGTCCTTCACCAAAGCGATTGCTTAGCCTCACGAAACGTAGGCAGTTTTGAGTGATAACAGCAGCGTACTCGCGAGCTTCATGCATGGCTGGGTGATGTCTTTCCCAAGTACACACATTTAGCTTGTGTTACGTTATGCAAGACAAACAAAATATCTTATTGCAACATCATGCAACTCAATGCATTTCCGTCTAGTCGTGTAATTCAGTCACCTAAACTGTGCAACGAGGAAGCTTGAATTTTCTCCGCTGCTATAGCAGTACCACGCGAATGGGTCCCTCGGTATAGAGAGTGACAAAGCGCGTTTTATACCACATAATATTATTCCTTCCGTGCGTACAAAAATCATAAGTGAACTTAAATGATTCTAGTAAGGCCACTTTTCTTGAGACGCGAAAGCCTCTGAACGCGCTATATTACGATTCGGTCTAGCGATGGGGTTGTACATGAGCTACCATGCCGCTGGCATGCCCTTGGTAGTCGTCGTGTGACACAGGCTAGCTTCTTCAACATGGCCTGCTGGATTGGAATAAATTCAATGCAGAGCAAGTATCTCTAAAAGCGCTGCCATTGATCACATGTCGTCCGGTCCTTTCAGAGCGCGACCGGACAGCATTCAAGCACGATTCGTTCGGAAGGGCAATATAGCAAACTAGTCAGTGCTTGTTCGTTCTCCCAGAAATACGTGACCACACGAGTATACCAGAGAAAACGTGCTTACTGTCGAGTTTGATATCGAGGCCTGCCAGCGCATGGCGTCTGTCGCTTCAATTTTTGCAGAGCTGCAAAATACATTTCGGGTCGCTTTAAGAATGGAAGAAACACAAGCCGTTGGTTATCTTCAATCGATCGCATTCCATCAAGCGAGCGCGTGACGCGTTGAGAAAAAGACTGCGATTAATCACCAGACGAGCCAGAATCCTCCGCACCGCGTCACCAGCTACGGAATGTTTTGCCCACCAAGCCAAGCCACGTGGCGGCCGCACTCTTCGCGCCTCCTCCGATGCGTCATTCGTGACGTAGGCGAGGAGAGGTCTATGCACGGGGCGCTCACTTGAGTCCTTTCAGTAAAAAGACTATTACCGTTGCGTATAATACACCTAAAAGCCGCATATCGATTAAGCGGTCATTCATGCGGTCTCTACTCAAAACTATAATCTAGAATTGGACAGAAATACAGATGTATCACCTTCTAAATAATAATATTTCTTTCAATCAATTTAATGTCGTATGTGCGGCGAAATGAAACGCCAGTGCTACGTGCGCCTATAGAAGGGCCAGCTAAACGAGTGGCGAGAAATACCATGGGGCTCAAGTGCGGAGGGGAGGCTTTGCTACACTCACGTAGGGCCATGACGGTATACTCACATTAATTATTTTTATTTTACTCGCGCGAAAGACTGTAAAAGATAAATCTATACAACATTAAAGATAAAAAAATTTCTTTGCTATTTCTTTGTTTTACAGTAGTTAAATTTGAGCGATATAAAGGCTGAAAAAGGTGCACTTGCAAAAGTTTCGTATCGTTTCGCCTGCTGCACGCAGTGGTACGCGTTCCGGTCCTTATATACCCGAAGCATGTACTACAAGAGTCGTTTTCTGTGCACCCTATGGTTGGCAATATTCCTTGTACGCGCATTGATCGATCGCGCGCGAGTAACTTGATTCTCGCAGCCGTCGGAAGTTTAGCGACCCGTTCCCGGCGCCCAAGCGGACCCCCGAATCCGCCAGAGAAGCCAACGCTCGCACTAGATAGTGAGTGTGCCGTGCAACAGAGGACTTACCTTCGCTCGAAAGCTAAAATACAAAGCCAGCGCAACCGTCTACTTCTACATGACATCCCCTTAGTTGTTTTGTCCAGTAGGTACAGTACGCAAGCAATGCGCTGGAGCGCGATCCCTGACATGCGATCTACCATTGGAATGCATCATGAAACCGCGCAAAAATGACAAGAGACGGAGAACGCGGTTTCATGATGAATTCCAATACTAGCCACTAACTAGCCCGTCTCTCACTATTATACCTGCGATCTCCCGCTGTTTTAGGCACCGAGTTTTAGCGCAATGCCACCGCCGTGTGCAAGGTATATATATATATATGATGCCGAAAGGGATCAGGTATTTCGCTTCATTACCGTTTCTTTTTTCGCTTTAAAAGAGCATATCACCTGCGTTTCTTTACCGGCTGCATTTATACAGATTTTCACGTCTCGTTCGTAAGGGCTCGTCACCACCTTTACTAACCTTCTAACATACAAGCCTAGTCTTCTCGAACGAACTGGTAAATTACTGAATTGCGCCACAGCATTGTTCCACGTCATGCACTGCAGCGCAGTGCGATCTGCGAGAGACTGTGACGCAAGCGGACTTCATGGTTCCCGCTTTGTCAACGTTGTCAGGTTGGTACGCTGTAGTTTGCGCTAGATCTGGTCCAAACGTCTTGTAGAAAATGCTGGCTACCACGCTAGAAGTACCATCATGGCTGCGAGCACAATTAGCAAAGGAGTAGAAAGAGTTTACATGGGAGTGCCGCAGTCGCTTTCACTCTAGTCTTGGTTGTATTTACTCTGTGCAAAGGACACCAGTACCAGTGCTGCCACCAGCGGTCACAGTGTGCGCAACAGTCACAGTAAGGTGCCGCCCCTAGCGGCACTCTCGGATTACTTCTTCCATCGTGTTTTGAAGAGCAGGCAGAGGTTGCGGTGGTAATGTTGCTGTGGCTACCACAGGACAGGATTGAAATATAAATATCGTAATCTAATAACTGGCACAATAATCTATATAACTGGAAAATTTTAGTTCATCATTCGCAGTTATTATTGAACCAGTGGTTAGATATATTTTTCTCAGTGGAACACTACCTAATTAAGTTTTTTTTTTTTTTTTGGAAAAGTTTGACACATTTGGTGCCGAAACTAATATCAGTTTTCATCCCATATAGTGACTTTCCTTGGGAAAATGCTTGCTTTTATAGTGGAAGCACAAGGAAAAAAAAGGGCAGCCTAATCAGCTGACTGCTGCCAGAGGAGGCTGGTGGCTGTTTCCACAACCGTATTACTCACAAAGCAAAACTTGCTAAGAAACTGTTTAAGAGCTTTTGAACCTGACCTATAATTGTGAAGCTTTTAGACTAACTGCTCGTATAATTGTGTCCTACAATGAGAACAGTAGGCACCCAAAGGTGAATTAGAAAGATATGCATATAGCTTTATCCTGCATTCAACACATTTTTGTTCAATAAGACGCTGATGAGTAGTCAAATTAGCAGACACGTCGTTACCGGGAAAGGAAAGCATACATGCTTTTAATATGAAAGGCGATGTATACTTTTTGCCCGTTTCCTGTCAAGAAATTGGCTGTGGTGTGACCAATGGCCATCCCGAATAGAATTGCGGAAGCAAGATTTGTGGTGAACGCAGTGGCAGCGGCACTTCTGAGTCACCGCGCCGTGGAGGAGTCAGCGGTGGCCCCGGCGCTCCAGCTGGGTACCGTATGACGTCACTCCCTTTAGGCGCATTCGTAGCTGGCGCGGCGGCGGCGGCACCTCTGAGTCACCCGCGCAGCGGAGGAGTCGGCGGCGGCTCCGACACGGCTCTCCAACTGGTCTCCGTATGATGTCATTCGCTCCTCGCTTTTGTGCAGTTTGGCTCATCGAGGGCTCCACGAAATGGCTCAGCGCCTAGCGTAGTGCTATTTCCGCAACAAAAAGGAAATGAAAAAATGTTAACTGTGCTTTCCTTGGTCTTTGGGGAAAGAAGGCGTCCACAGAGGAAGTGAGACAATTTTCGCGGATTCGGCATTTTACTTGTATTTTTTTTTTAACAAATGGTACAGCTCGCTTATAGTTGGCTTCTATATCTTCATCTTCCACAGGCTATATGAATTACAACAACGCCGCGTCTCGTGAAGTAGTATTTATAGCTTCTTCTAAACTTGAAGTTATTTTCGCAAGATCAGTTGTAGTTGGCGCCGCGGTCGTAGTTTTTCTTCGAAGTGGTCCAAAGATGTCTTCAAGAAGTTTTGGATATGACTTCCAACATTGCAGTTCAAGACCGCTGTCTTCACAAGTGCCATTTCTGCACATACCAATGGGGCAACGGTAGTAGAGCTCAGGTTGCATAAAAAGCAGCGCATCTCGAATAACATTCTGAAAAAGAAAGCAAAGATGCACTATTAAGCCATGGCAACGGTATTAGAACTTCTGAAACAGAGAGTAAAAGCACGGTTTTATTCTGGCATGTATATATAAGCAATGCGTTCGAATGCGTTTTGATAAAGGGGCGATTGGAGCGGTGCCAAGATCTTCACGGGCAGACGATTTTATTCTGGCTCTAAATTGTTTTTCAGTAATATTTAATATTTTAGTCTTTCGGCTGCTCATGCTCCGAAAGTCGGAACTAAAGGCTTTCTTTACACCACATCAAAAATGGTTTTGGAGGCTCTTCTTCGATATGTGCGCTTCGGATTACTAGGGTGCCCGCTGTGCTTCAATGTTGTGCCGCAATTAAACGGAATGCTGGATAGAAGAGTAGCGTTTGGGTAAGAGATCGTGTCACTTGGCGACAGGTTTGCCTCATTGTGAGAAATTGGGGATGAAGACGCAAACTCTGATACGATTGCTGTAACGTATGTCCACTTCAACTGGCTATCGTCAAAGTCAGTCTTGTTACGAAGAGAAACCGTTGTTTCTCCCGAGAAGTTGCTCCGCGTTTGCTATTGCTCATCCGCCATACACAAAAGTAAAGCGGATGATATATCCTGCCACCTAATGCACGTTTTTTATAATAGTCTAAAAATGGCAAGTATGTCTGGAATCATAAAGGCAGCAACCGAGATGTAACATTAAATCAGACGTACGCTTTTGTAGTCTCGGAGTATTTTAAGGACTGCCAATGCTGGTCACTTGTAAAAAACCTAAACTTTTGGTACAATAACGACAATACCAGACCTGAAATATATTTGGAAGTAGAGCCCTGTTGTTAATCCAATGTCTATTTTTTTCCTTGGCACCTGTGGGACATTGTTTTTATATTGAAGCACGAACTGGGTTTCAACAATATGTCAATTACCAGTTTTACAGTGCCTTTATTTGCCTACGCAGTCGCTAGTTGGTATATACGTCTATTTCCGACGTTTTTAACGTCATATTGTTCCAACAATTACCCGTAAATACGCTGCCAACCATGTACGCGAGCAGAAATTACTAAAAAAAACATTGTCTTGTGTTCTGACATTTTATATTTTTAGTTTGTAGAATGCGGCTACTAAGGTAGTAATGGACCAAGCGGCCCCGCGTTTTTGAAAGTATTTATATTTAGTTATAATATAGTCCGAACGTTCCCAGTCACGTCCAGCTTACTAATTCGTGTTAACTTTGCGTGTGTAGTCGCATTTCATCCTAACAGAATGATATTTGGCAGCAATCTCGTACAAGCATGCCACACTGGGGCGCTCTTCGTTGCGCGCGTATACGAGAACACACTCATGCCCTAATATAAACAACGTTTAACGCGATTCTGGTTAATTGCTTGTATGAAGATCACTCTTCGGCCGTCACTCCAGCCCCACATCCTCTCGATCCTTCTAACAGACTGACCATTTTCTTCTTCGCCAGACTGCGTAACGTACCTGTAAATTCACCGCTTAAGAAGCGGCGCTGAGGCTCTACACTGCGTTTTTATTGTAATTTGCTTAGATTCGTCATTGTGCTTACCCGCCATGACGAAATACCTCGAAGAGCGCAATGATTCGAGAGGTGAGTACGTAGAAGGTTTTTTCTATTGGAATCATTGCAGTTGCCGGCGAAATGCATACTTTTCTACTGTAGTCCTCAGGCATCTTTATTTCATATTTATTTCATTACTTGCCGCTGGCTCTAAGAAAGTGTGTACATTTTTAAATATACGTATATTCGTTTTACTGTGCTATATAGAACATGGCGAGATTTTTATGCCGTAGGCTGTTTTGGCCTGCTATTCTTATATTTTTTATATTCACTGTAACAGATATTCATGTCACTTTTATAGACTCCTCGCACAAAGAATGATCAGCTGGATGACTACAAAATACTGCATGACACCAGGCAAACGTCTAACGTCAGAGGTCATTAACATCTAGGAGATGGTCTAGGAGAGATCTAGGAGAGAATGCCCAAGTGCTTATCGCCGGAGATTCTAACATGAGCAGGTGCAAGCAAGATATCTTGGAACTTGTAAAGGATGATAAGCGAGTGTTAGTTGCATCCTTCCCAGGGAAGACAATGAGGGCAGTGTTGAAAGAGAGTAAAAATAGGCTGTTGAAAACTTCCGCAGAGCGCAGTATGGTGATAGTAGCCGCGGGGCTAATCGATGTCCTAAATGGTGACGCTGTAGGAGTGGTGGGAAGTTTAGCTAAGGGAGTTGACGATATCAGGGAGATAACACAGCAAGCGCAGATAATTGTATGCACAGTACCGGAGGTGCTAGGATCGAACGGAAAGCGGGAAAAGGACGTGGTGACAGTTAATGAGGACATAAGAAAGTTAAGCCTGGAGAAGCGTTTCGAAGTGGTTGAGGTAAACAGGGAGGTGCATAAAGCAGGTTTTGGTAGGGCTTTTCACCGAGATGGCATTCATTTTAACAGAAGGGTGGGAGCAGAGATCGGCTGGCGCCTGGCAGGTAGGGCTGTAGCTTTTTTAGGGGGTCCGCGAGGACTCCGTGCACAGAGGTAGTTAGAAGTGAAGTAGAAGGAAGTGTAATAACGGAGGCTGAGCCCCAAAAAATGGCAAGGAGGAGGTCGGGAAAGAAAAGTACAAAAAAGAAATTTAACACTTGGATCAGCTACATAAACATGCAAGAAGGTAGAAAAAGAGCGAAATGGCTAGCGACAGAACAGCAGTTGAAGGATGACAGAATAGGTGTGTACGCTCTTTGCGAGACTCATCTCAGGGATCTAGAAGATCCGCCGTTTATAGAAGGCTACGTCTGGGAAGGGTGCAACAGAACGAGAACGGAAAAAAAGGGTGGAGGGGTGGTATGTTTATACACCAAGGAACAAATTGACAAAGAATTAAATCTTCTTGTAAAGAACATATCTGGGTTTCAGGAACAATTGCCGGCATAAGGACATGGCTAGGGGTAGTTTAGTTAGGAACAGGACACCAATGCAGGCAAGAAAACAATGATCTTGTAGGATGTCTCAGTGCCGATATAAGCCAGTTTGGAGACGGGGCCGATGTTATTCTCCTGGGCGACATGAACGGCCACATCGACGATCAGGATGGATACACGGATTGTAACCGGAAGCTAATGCTAGATTTCTGTGAGAGACACAACCTAGTTATAGTAAATAGAGAAACAAAATGGTGTAGGCCAAATCACGTGGGATTTCCGCAACAGGCAGACGACCACTGACTACTGTCTAATGTCGCAGGGAATTTATAGCAAGATCACAATAATGGAATTAGACGAAGAAGGGGAGTTTAGTCTGGGAAGTGGTCATAAACGTATTAGTCTGCAGATGGGGCCCTTGATGAAAAGAGAAATGGAACTTAGACAAAAAGTAAACGCAAAATTAAACGACGATCAAATAGCACAGATAGCAGCAGACATAGAGGAAGCAATAGAGAAAATCTCCATGGAAGACTGGGATTATGAACAGGTAGAACTACTCATAAGGAGAAAAATTAAGGAGGTTAAAGTAGCAAACCGCTGGAATGGAAAGAGGAAGCCACGGAGCTGGTGGAATAAGGAAATCAGGGAAGCTATTGAACAACGACGGGCTGCTTCAAGGAAACACCGAGTGGCAACAAAAGCACAGGTATCTCAGGAAGAAATCGACCAAAAATTGGAATCATATCGACAAAAGAAACTTGAGGTACAGGCCCTCGTCCAAAGTAAAGTAAAGCAGTCCACCGATCGCTGGATGGCTGACATACACGATGCCTCTAAGGCAGAGCAAGAAAATTCTGGAACCATATAAGCTGGCTAGGGAAGAAAAATCAAAGAAAGCAGGATCGGATTCAAGATAACGAGGGAAATTGTTTAAAGGGAGACAACGCAGTGAACAATATTACATCAGTTATAGTCGAGTCATTTAGGAGCGGCGATAGGATAATCTCCGCAAATTAGTAAGCAACACAAGGTAGCAGAATACAAAGCAGCTTAGAACTGACCAATCTAAACTGGAAAAAGTCAGAAAAAAATATTCCTAAAAAAACATCTACAGGAATAGATGGAAGTCCGATCAAGATGATTATAGAACTTGGTCCAAAAAGTAAGGAAACGTTTTAAAAGTCCTGGAAACAGTCATAACGAATAAGCAAATTCCGGACAGCTGGCGGCAGAGTAAAATGAAATTGATTTATAACGAGAAAGGAAAAAGGATGCACACAAAATCATACAGGATGATTACCATAACACTTGTTATGTACAGGTTGGCCATGCAGGCGGTGAAATTAAAGGTACAAGCATGGGTAGAAAGTAACATGATACTCGGAGAACTTCAGAACGGCTTTAGAAATGGTAAGCGCTTAGATGATAGCCTGTTCGTGCTTACCCAATGTATCGAAATATCTAGAGTGGAAAATAGACCTTTGTATTTGGCCTTCCTGGTCATAAACGGGGTGTACGACAACGTAGACAGGGAACTCCTGTGGAACATATTAAAAGAAGAAGGTATCGGTTATGAGATAATAGAGTTCCTACAGGAAATATACCGGGATAACAAAGTAGAAATTACGTGGGAAGGGATAAGAAGTACGGAGGATGTCAAAGTATGCAAAGGATTAAGACAAGGCTGTCCCCTATCACCGGTGCTGTTCATGCTTTATATGATAAACCTGGAACGGAGGATACAAGAGAGTTATCATCATCATCATCATCAGCCTGATTATACCCACTGCAGGGCGAAGGCCTCTCCCATATCTCTCCACTTAACCCGGTTCAGTGCTAGCTGCATCCACTTGACCCCTGCGGACTTCTTAATCTTCTTTCTTCTTAATCTTCTTAATCAAACTTTCTGCCGCCCCCTGCTACGCTTTCCTTCCCTAGGAATCCAGTTTGTTATCCTCAGCGACCATCGGTTATCCTCTCTTCGCACTACGTGTCCTGCCCATGTCCATTTCTTCTTCTTAATTTCCACTAGAATGTCGTTAACTTGAGTTATTTCTCTGACCCACTCTGCACGCTTTCTATCTCTTAATGTTACCCCTACCATTTTTCGTTCCATAGCCCTCTGGGTTGTCCTAAACTTAAGTAGAACTCTCTTGGTTAGCCTCCACGTTTCAGCCCCATAGGTGAGTACAGGCAAGATGCAACTGTTGTATACTTTCCTCTTGAGCGATACCTGTAAGCTGCTAGTCATAATCTGCGAGTGCTTGCCAAATGCGCTCCATCCCAATCTTATTCTTCTTGTTATTTCCTTTTCATGGTCCGGATCTGCGGTTACTACCTGTCCTAAGTAGATATATTCGCCTACTACTTCCAGTATTTCGCTACCTAATGTAAACTCCTGTTCCTTCCCGAGGCTGTTGAACATTACCTTAGTCTTCTGCATATTGATTTTCAAGCCTACCTTTCA
>JAJIZL010032383.1:48892-86334 GCA_023969395.1 Amblyomma maculatum
TCTGGGTTGTCCTCAACTTAAGTAGAACTCTCTTGGTTAGCCTCCACGTTTCAGCCCCATAGGTGAGTACAGGCAAGATGCAACTGTTGTATACTTTCCTCTTGAGCGATACCGGTAAGCTGCTAGTCATAATCTGCGAGTGCTTGCCAAATGCGCTCCATCCCAATCTTATTCTTCTTGTTATTTCCTTTTCATGGTCCGGATCTGCGGTTACTACCTGTCCTAAGTAGATATATTCGCCTACTACTTCCAGTATTTCGCTACCTAATGTAAACTCCTGTTCCTTCCCGAGGCTGTTGAACATTACCTTAGTCTTCTGCATATTGATTTTCAAGCCTACCTTTCTACTTTTCCTGTCTAGGTCATCAATCATTATTTGCAGTTCATCTCCCGAGTTGCTTAGCAAGGCAATGTCATCAGCAAATCGCAGATTACTGAGGTATTCTCCATCTAGCCTTATCCCTAACTGCTCCCATTCCAAGTCTCTGAATACTTCCTCTAAACAAGCTGTGAATAGTACTGGGGAGATTGTGTCTCCTTGCCTAACACCTTTCTTTATGGGAATTTTGTTACTTTCTTTATGCAGAACTATGGTTGCTGTGCAGCCACTATATATATCTTCCAGCACTTTCACGTACGGCTCGTGTACCCCCTGATTTTGCAATGCCTGCATCACCGCCGAGGTTTCAACTGAGTCAAATGCTTTCTCGTAATCAATGAATGCTATGTATAAGGGCTGGTTATATTCCGCGCATTTTTCTATGACCTGATTGATGGTATGGATATGATCGATATCGATATATCGATCATATCGATCACAAGAGAGTAGCCTAGGTTTTAACCTGTCATATAGATTAGGTTGAAATGCGGTAGAGCAGCGCCTCCCCGGTTTGATGTATGCAGACGATATTGTGCTGCTAGCTGAGAGTCTGAAAGAATTGCACACTCTAGTTAAGTATTGCGGAGAAGAAGGGGACGCTCTAGGCTTCAGGTTTAGCGCAGTTAGGTCAGGTCTGATGATTTTCAACGGCTCAACTAGTAAGGGTCTTAAAATACAAGGCCATGAAATACCCAGAGTAGCAGAATATAAATATCTCGGGGTATGGTTAAACGAAGGATTGCATATATTGGAAAGCATGAGCAATCACTTAAGGCCAAAGGGCGAAGAAATGCCGGGATAATGAAGCATAGGGCATTGTGGGGATACAACAGGTATGAGGTTTTGAGGGGTATTTGGAAAGGAATTATGGTGCCCCGATTACTTTCGGAAATGCGGTTTTGTGCCTAAAATCAGAGGTACAGTCGACATTAGAAATAAATCAGAGAGCCGTTGGACGATTAGCACTAGGTGCCCACGGCAAAATCACAAATGAGGCGGTACAGGGAGATATGGGCTGGGCATCTTTCGAAGTACGGAATGCTCAGAGTAAAATATTATATGAGGAACGCCTGAGGAAATTGGACAGTAGCAGATGGGCAGCTAAAGTATTTAAATACCTGTACTTAAAAAGCTTTGACTCACAATGGAGGAAAAGAACTAGGAAACTAACTAGTAAGTATGCTAGTGACAAGGACGGAGAAATAAAGAGCATTAAGCAACAGGTGAAAAACACATAAGATAAAAATTGAATAAATTCGACGGAAAAGAAACAGAGTGGAATTATACCGAAAGTGGAAAATGCAGGTCAGGAAGGAAGCTTTCTTTTATAACTCAAGAGGCAGTGCCCTACTATTTGAAGCTAGATCAAAGTGCCTTAGAACACGCAGCTACAAAAAGAAATTTAACAATAAAGATGATGCATGTGCTGTATGTGGTAACTCAAGTGAAACAATTGACCATATTATACTCAAATATAATGGTATCCATCCGGAAGTCGATGCAGGCGCAGTCACTCTTCCTGAAGGTCTGGGGTTTAGAGATACCAGTGGCCGGGTGAATAAACCGGCGGTAGAAGCTAGCAAAAAACGATTGGAAAATTGGTGGCTTAAAAGCAGAAAAGTGACATATTGTTAGTAAAGTAGGAACAAAAATTTAATAAATAGAATAATGGTTTAGTTAACCAATCTAATTCAATAATTAAGATATGGGGAGAAAAATGAGTATGATAGCTACTGCTATCCACCCCGTTTCAAAGGGGACGCTCCTATATTCCATCCATCCATCCATGGTTCCTGCAGAAAACTTTAAGAGCGGTAGAAAACAGCTTCCTACACTTATTTAGGCGAAATCGTAGTGGATGCAAACATTGCACACACACAAAAAAAATTTGAAATCCAGTATTCCAGTAAGCATTATTTCAGTAATAAAAACTTCCGAAGTAAACAAGTAAAGATAATAAAAGGGGTGAAGGGGAAAAGGGGAACGTATGAGCCCTCCCCCCCCCCTCCCTTCACCCCATTTTATTATCTTTACTGGTCTACTTTGGACATTTTGTTTGAGTTTAGGAATGTTATTATTATATTTTTCATCCCAAAATCCAGTTTAACAAACTGAATGTGTTTTATTTCTGTCAGGTGTGGAGTTCTCCACAGGGTACGGGTTTTGCCGAGTGCCCTTTATGTAGTTGTTGCGAACCGTTCCGCTGTGGCTGCTTACACATTGCTATCATCATTTGCATGCAACAGCCGAACAAACTGCGGTAAAAGTGTATCTGCAGATCCGCTATTTTGTAAGACGAAACTAATATTTCGAATCGGGAACTCTATTCCTCAGCGTAAACTAAGAGGCTGGGATATGGCGCTTTTGATGTATTGCGCGCCACCCTGTAACGCCCCAAACTTCAGCTATGTATAGTATTTTTTTCGTTATTCGCATTGTTTAGGAAACTCCAGTTTTTACGATATTATTGGCATAGTATAATCGTATAAGAGAGCGATTGCAGAGCACCTTGCTACCACCTTATCAATGAACACAAGCAGGAGCGCACTTCGCACATTTGCGGATTATATGAACTCCAACTTTGAAATATCCTCCTAAGAGAAATTATTGATAATTGTTTTGAAGCGAAAAGCTTCAATGGGATAGTCAACCCCGAGTCTTGCGTGTGCGCCGTCGTTACAAACACATATAAAGCCCCGCTTTAACCAAGTTGTATGAACGTGCCTTAGTAGCCTATAGGGGTAACGTGAATGCAAGGATCCTGGTAGGCTGAGTCTGACATAACCGTCCCATGTGAAACGAGAGACCCAAGTTGGCAGCTCCTGCCAGGGGACCATGGTCATGGACACGGACATGGCACACAGCCACGAGCGGTTAGACCTGACGTAGTATTGCTTTCGCAATAAAAGTCACAGCTGCGCATGCGCAAACCAAGTGACATCACAGGAGAGGTGCAGGTGGTCGGAGCCGCCGCTGCCGCCGCAAACGCCTCTGCGACTCCGCCGGTTGACCTTTAGCCGGTGCCGCGCGCTTTCCCCGGACTGTGTTTATGTATATACTGAAGAGTAACGGTGATGATGTGGAATCAAAATAAAGTTTAATTTTATGTGATGTACGGCTGTAATGAATGTTTGACTGTGATGATAAGCCATGGAATGTCTATAACGTTCAACCATAAACAACAAGGTAAGCCACAAGTACGCCAAGGAAACACAAGCTAAGCCATGGCATCGCCAAAGCTTTTCGCTTCTGATATCCAGGCTTTACCAAGCTAAGCCACCACCAATGTTTTATCATTTCGCGCTTGTTTAGATAAAACTTGCTGGTTAACAAAGGAGGCTGCAAGCATGGAACGTTAAAAGCAAAAATCGCGTGCAACAGAGGGAGGTAGGGAAACAAAATCGGGGTGGCGTTGAGAGATAGGAAGACAAGCATGAATTAGGAAATAAACACGAGTATGTTATTAGTTACCTAAAATCAGGCGGGTTGTATGATCGGTTACCTAAAATGTAGTCTTGAAAACTGATAAATGATTATTTATGTTAATATATTATATTGCAAGGCAAGCAGAACTTGAGAAGGGACTGTAGACTGTCAGGTAGGTAAATGAGGTTACAATTCCGCTACACTATCACCGTATATGTAGTATACGAATGACAGGGGCAGCTACGTCCTGAAATGCGGTGAAGAGGGCTACGATTCCATGAATTGTTTAGGATTGTAGTTTAAATATTTTATGCAGCAGAAGATATCAGCCAGTAGTGATAGGGTGCTTGGTTCCAATAAAGAATGTTTTCCTGTTTTCTAGGCTGCGTCAGCTGAGGTGAACAAAGTAGGGCTCAAAAAAGTTAGGATATATGACATGTAAGCAATAAAAGCAGAACACATTCTTACTATGCACTCCCTGTCGTCCGCCAAAGGCTTTTTAATCCTTCCGCACTCTTGAAGACATCCAATCTGCATCTGGATATACACCAAAATGTAAGAAAAATATTGTATATTTTGATGAAAAACGGTTTGAGATATGCAGCGCATGTGGGGATCAGTTTTAGTGGAAAGGTACGTATAATCTTTCACACGGCCAACAACAATGACCATTCATGTTTGAGAGGGCCACTCATGCACGCTGCTGGCACATGACAAATTCTCAGTGGGAAATGTTTATATGCTCCAGCAGGTAGTCCTTCGTACACATAAATTAATTTAACCACGTCCAGCAATAATTGTAGGTACGAGACCACATTTCAAAATATGGAAATTGAAGTAAAGACTACTCAGTAAGCATTTAGATTCAATGAAAAAGCTGGTATATTGTGCAGATGTCCTTGAAAGGTTTTAAAAGAGGCCAAATTCAGAGCAAATAGATAAAGCAGATATGCATTCGCAAGCATTTGTATTTGTTAGGAAGCTATACCAGCATCCGCGACACAGGCAAAGTCAACATGCAGGCTCTGTGCTTCTAGGCGTCGTCGTTGCAGCTTGCTTCCTATTTTTAATTGTAGACGAGAATTTTGGCCAGCACCATACTATTTTTCTGCAGGCCTCCTGCATCTTATGTTTTCTACTTCATGCAAAATAAACATTATTATTATATTATTATTATTATTATTATGATTATTGTTATTATTATTATTATTATTATTATTATTATTATTATTATTATTATTATTCTTGTGCAAGCAACATCATGATACCCTGTTACGCTTAAACATATTATGGTATTCCACCGTAAAGAGCCCTTACGCTATCAGTGAACAGTTGTTTAAATATCCTTAAGGATAATTATTCTACCATAATGAATGGCATCAGAAGAGATAATAAAACAGAATACCCACCGGTTTCTTGGGCGTGTTTAGCACTGCTGTGTAGTAGCAACGTGGAGCTTTTGTTGCTGAAAACGCGAAAACAAAAGGGGGGTCGTTGAAGCCAAGGAAATAGATTTGTATTCACAGAGCTCGTTTAAAGTTACATGAATGATCTCGGAATCAGTGGCCAATCGGCACTGTATACGGTATACGAAATAATGTTGGAAAGGGACGTTGGCTATCAGGAGCACTGCATGGAAGCCTTCTGTTTCGCCTCCTATGGACATCCTATGGACTTCCCTACCTCACCCTGCTCCGAAGAGATCTCAACACAGTCAATGCAATGATACGTGCAGCTTACAAGAACGTGTTAGGCCTCACATCCTTACACCTCCAACGTAACATTGGAAGCTCTTGGACTGCACAACACATTTGAAGAGATTCAAGAGGCTGTCCTTTTGGTCCGCAGGGAAAGCCTTCTGTCAACTGAGACAGGCCGGCTCATTCTCTAGCGCGTTGGCTATCCGGCGAACCCACAAGCCATTCAGTCAACGAATAATATTCCTGTTTCATACCTGGCTAGAGTACATGCGGCCCCTCTCCCAAAGAACATGTTTCCAGTCCACAACGAAGGCAGAAGAAACGCCTGAGTGAATTACCTTAAGCGCGCAATGGAACGCAGTCCGAAAACTGTCTATGTGCAATCCCGCTTTATAAGCATACATCGACCGCAGCAGCAGCCGTGGTGGTAGACTCGTCTTACACAGAAGTCTCCCGCGCTGTACAATCACAGAAGCGGAATTCGCGGCGATCGTGCTGGCCATTACCTACGGAGACGCGACCAACCGCAAACCGAGCGGCCACCATCCCCGATCTCACAACTAACCTTCCTTTCCTCTACCCGTGGCGTACGGCGCGCGACTTAGGTACCTGAGCAAACAACGTCGGATTTACCCTCCTCCACACAAGGGGCTAAATGCACAGGAAATGCAGGAGTGGAGACAGCTCCAGACTAACATTTCCCCAACTACATCAACACAGCATAATTTTCCCAGAACGCTACGCAGACATATGCCCTTGGTGCAACGACCAGCCCATGGCCTACCACATCACATGGGGGTGCACGAGTCCGAAACCAGCAGGCATAAACACACATCATTCGGAGGCGCAGTGGTAGGGGACTCTGCTAGGCTTACACTTAGCGACCCAGCGTAGATGGGTAACCCAGGCAAGAGCGGAAGCCCAGGTCACTGGGGTCTTGAATTGAAGACTCCACTCACTGCCCCCACCTCTTTCTTTTCTTTTTTTGAAATAAAGTTCTCTCTCTCTCTCTGTTTCGCCTCCATCGAAATGAAGCTGCGGCATCAGAAGTTAAAGCGGCCTGACCGTAAAACTACCGCGGTGGTCGATCTATGGCAAACGGCTAGAATGCTTGTGGTTACTGACGAAAAAAAGAACAAAAACGTAGCAAGAAATACTGCCCGTATTACGCGCGATGTCAGTGAATGTTAAGAAACCCCAGCTGGTCGAATTTTAGTCTGTAGCCCTCCATACGGTGTCTCTCATGACCTGGGTCAGTGTGGGGTGTTAAACCCCATAAACCAAACCAAACCAACCCAGAAACACTTGCTGGCGAGAGATATGTTAAAAGATAATGACACTAGTACAAATACGTTAAAAGAATTGAAACTAGGCATCATACCATACACAGCTGGGACTTAAGCCGTCTGCGAGAGAGATAAGTACAGCCATGCCTTAAAATGGGGCGTTTTGTTTAAGAAAAATAAACTGCTTGTTTTCTTCTAAGGTCGAATCTCCAACTTCTTATCACAAAATTTTCCTTGATTGCAACTTCGTAACCCATGATCATTTCTAGATTCGGACCGCGGTTAGCAAAGATGCACGTGTTTACAAGTAAACAGGCTAGCTCCCTCATTTTTATGTACCAAAATTGAGCGGGGTTGTGTGTGAAAGAGGGCTATACGTTTCTGCTATTGATTTCTATGCTGCTAGTAATTATCTATGTCGCTCCTTCCGCCTCTCTTATATTAGGGGTGATAGCCTACGCTATCACTTCATACCCTTAAGTTTGGAGCTTACGCGCTCTTTATAATTATAATTATTTGTATTGTCATCTGCATCTCTTCAGGCTAAACCGAGTCGTTTTAAGGGGTATCATGGCGCAACCAGTTAGGCAAGAACAACTGACAAAATGATGCCTGAAGCATTCCAGAGTGAGAGCGGGTGCGCCCCTAGTACGCAAGTAGAGCTGGATCGATGCGTCTCTGTTACACGCCTAGTGTGGAGAGTAGTTGAAAATCTCTTCTCCGCGTCAATGGACTAAGGCCTTCACTCCACGCCCTTCGCTACACCGGTGCACACGCTGGCAACTTGTCAACCAAGTGCCGGCGGCTGCATGGCGGCTTTCACGGAATTTCTACATGTTTACATAGTGGTTAGCGTTCGAAGACAGGGGTCGATGGTCCACATTCTAGTCGGCCTTCTTTCTCGAGAGCCGAGAAGAAAATTCATCGAACCCAACGTCTTGTCCAGCGGCTCCAAGGAGCCCCTCGCCGTTCGTCACTCAGCACTACCCCGCAAAGGGCTCCTGACCGCAGTTCTCAGTATACAAGGCTGCGGGTTTCCAGGCGGTCTTTATTTTTTTAAGCAGGTCACCGCGACGACCTCGTGTTTCTTGCGCGCTACAGCCCGGAAAGGCATCACAACAAGGCTTGGACCTCTTTTTCAGTCTCTCAGTGAACCTCCTTTCTCGAAGTTGCAGTCGCGTGAAGTTACGAAGTCATTTGGAGGTTCACCCTGCGGAGCGCGCAGGAATCCAAGTCGCATGTTACAAAAGCCCCTAAATGGGGGAAAAAAATTCAGATCGTTCGGCGAATAAATGTCAGACAGCTCACGCTCACTGATGTGGTATGCTGAGAAGGTTAGCTCTGAATGCAATTCTTGGCGGTTGCCAGATACCGGAAAGAGACACCACAGGCGGGCTATCTGTTTCCTCTGAGAATTCTCATCAAGCGCGGGTTGCCAGTTACCGCGTGCGTCTTCATAGAATTGAAAACCACCGCACCCTTCGACATTGCCCAACTTCGACTTTGTCATTTCCGTAAACAAAGCAGCCATGTTGAAAGTTGAATTCTATGCGTCTCGGCGATGGCATTTTGTGCCAGATCAAAGTTCACGTGTCGTATGCTGGCGATTTTTCTTTTTCGGCTCAGATAGAGCAGCTGCCGAGACGCGCGAGAAAGCGGCCCGACCGGCATGCTGCAGCCGACCGCGCTGAGGGGTAGGCTATAAGCTCCCTAAAAAATACGTGAAAACAACACATTTTAAAATAATTTTTTATTTAGCACAGTGTCGTAACTGTCGGCCCGTTACTGTGGTCTCTATGAATATTCTAGCAGATATTGGAAAATTGGGAACAGTCATTACAAAGGCTGACTGTTTTTTTTTTTAAACTTCGCGAATTGTATGGGGATGCGTGTCGGGAGCTCGAATCATACAAAGGCGTATAAGCCAAACTTACTGAAGTATAGGTACATAAAATAGTCTTGGTGCGCGTGTTGAGAAAGAGTATGACAAAGTATGATGTGCTACTCCGTAATCCAGCATATTTTAGACGCCAAAAGAAATACGTCTTTTGGCCCCAAACATACTCACTCTCGAAAGACTCTCCAGCCCTCTGAATGTTTCCTCGAGTCACGCAAATCTCGTACAATCTTCGATGCTGCCGCAGGCGCTAAATTTGGCTGCAATGCTGTCATTCCACCTATTCAGCTTAACCAGGATTACAATATCTCACAGAATTCTTAGAAACCATTTAAGTAGAACATAAGAGAACTGCGCACTGTAGCAAACGGCGCCGCAGACGACCATTGAACGCAGACGGCATTGGAGACACAGCTCCAGTGGCCGAGAGGCGTAATTACGTTTTCGCAACGGTAGGGTCCCGGAACTTCCTTCTCCACCCTGGTAGTCTATCAGCTAGTTGAACAGTGATTGTTGCTGAGAAACTAATATACACTCGCTGAAGGCAGGGAATGATTTTGGTGAAGGTAATTGCATAGCGTAACCGTCGCGATGCCGTCACCTCCTGGCTCTGTTCACGGCTAGTTCTATGGCTAGCAAGCATTAAAAATAGCACATAATTTAACCTAAAAGAGAACGAACTCCAGGAAAGATGTTGATAACATATTTTAACGCTGCTAAATCAAAAAAGAAATATTTAGAAAAAAATGTACCACAGGATTCGAACCGAAGTTTCAGGGGTATCAGTGCTGAGATAAGTATATATAGTGTTAATTCATGGCCTCACACAGCTTTTTTTTCTTTATTAAATGCAATTACGTGAAGCGTGATTTAACCAGGTCGCATCCCACAACCTGTCATACACACTGATACCAGCGTCGAGCTCTCCGTTTGTCCACTCCGGGATGCATATAATTGCATCGAGTAAAGGTAACCAGCTAGGAGAGCGCTCCTATGCAGCATTTACCCTCCGCACAATAACAAACGGTTCTCTCAACAGATACTTCGACGAACGTGGTGGCTCTACGTGGCTATCTGTCATACGGCTTTTCCAAAGGCTAAAGGATTTTGGTACCATGAGCCATGAGCCCAAAAAGATCGCATGGCACCTCAGAAGCTTGCATTGTAGGTAAAAATCTTATAATATAGGGCGTAATATCGATCTCCTTTTCGAGAGTCCATTGAGAAACGACGGGAACAGTAGGCTTTAAATACACTATTACTTGTTTTCACAATATTTTCACCAGTTGTCGATAGGTGACGCTGCTCAGAGGACTATAGCGTTGAGATAACGGAAGAACAAAGGCGCAGGCATGCACGCGGAGAAACAGCAGGAGCTCTTGCTTCCGCGGAAACGAGTTGCACCTGTGGCGGTGGGTGCTGCAGCTTCCCATGCATGGCTTGTCATTGCTCCACACCTGCAAAAAATTTCCGCCGCCAGATCTGGCACCGCCAGATTCCTGCCTCTTTCAGCGTCGCCTCCACTTCAAGAGCAAAACTGCGCCTCCGTCGACGCCGATAGCCGAGACGATGACACGGTGCCGAAGAAACGCTGTCATGTGATTCGGCCTTTATTTGTTTTTGATAGCTATTGTTGTCAAGCATTGATCTCTAGTCGCATTAGTTCTTTTCGGTAGATATATCCCGTGCAGTCGTATGTATGATTATCAAAAACACTTACTGCGCATAGTAGATGTTGCTTCAGTGGGCGTAGTCTTCAGCGTTGTCGGTTCTGTTGATATGAGCTCTGTAAGCGAGCACAGTGGGTTATGGCAAGGTAGCTCGAAGGGCGTAGATAAAATAGTTAAACTAGCTTTAAAGTAGTTTTGTTTCTTGCGGGGGGGGGGGGGGGGGGGTGACACGGGGTTATGGCGGTGACAGAGAGGTCTAAATATTATTTTCTGCAAGAATCGCAACAACAGGCTTTTAGGGCAGTGACAAGTATTTCCAAGGAATTCACTAGAAATAACAGAAGTGGAGCAAAACACTTGGCTACTTCTGAAGCGACATAGTCAACAAAACAATATAAGCGGTTTGGCGAGGAATATAGAACATCGTGCTAATAAATGAAACAATAGATCTGATACAAATAAAATTGCGTTTAAATATTTCTGGGTGGCATGCTATCACTTCGGTAAACATGGACATCATTTTTTCAATGGAGCTTATTTGGAGCAGTATACAGACTGTCCCGCCTCGCGAAGCGGGATCATCGAAGCTCAGTAAATGCATTCAATTGATAGCAGACCGGTATTTTTAAACACCCTGAAATGTAGCTAGGCGAATCGCTTTTCCTGTACCCTAAATAAGAACGGTGTTGAAGGCGCCGGATTCAACCTCACCTGTCTTTATTTGAAAGTATCTAGATTGCGAATCTTTTGAGCGGTCAAGTTTCAAAGTGTAAAGTTTCGTGAAAAGTCATATAAAACTTTTATTTAATTTATTAAATGTGTGAGTGAGGCTTTCTTTTTGGCGACAGCCAACAATGATATTTTACTTTGCCGATTCAGTACTCCCTAGACTCTCATTATACTGCCTCAAACGCACTCTCTCGAAGGGATGTGTGAAATCCCATAAGCCTAGCTGCACCAGGCGCCTGCTAATAAAGCCGTGACTCACGCCTGAAAGTAAAAAAAAAAAAGAAGAAAAGTTGGGGGTGCTTTCAATTTGGACAAATACAACACTTACCAACACCACTATGCGTCGAAGTAATGCATTCGGTAGTTGATTCTGCAACCGAAAATTATAAACGAGTTAGCAAATTTTCTGTTATTTGATGCCATACAAAAAAGAATGCATACGGCCGACGTACGCGCCACAGGCTGCAGCGAGCAAAGTGTGCACAGTGAGGGCGCAAGTTGCGTTATGATTCTGCTGTTCAATATATAGAATTTTTGTTTTAGAGGGTCAGCAACCGACTCGTGATTGCAGTTTATGCGCTGAGACTAGCACGCGCTCATTCTTTGAATATGAATCCTTGACCTTGTACGTCTGACTTTTATGTCCAGCTGATATAACTTAGGATATAACTAGCAGGTCTCCCAAAAACAAGTCTGAAGATTGGTTGTGTCGTTATTTGCCTTTTCTTCTATTTCTGTGATGGAAGTGCGCCAGCTACCCCTCTACTATGCCCTTCAGCTCAGCTATTGCGCTGCGTGTCATGAAGATCTCCGCCTGTTCTGATCGTTGCATCGACACAGGTACGAAATAGTAACCCTTCGTGTTTTTCCCGATTTCTCATTTTAGGTATATGTGCGAAGTGTCTGCAGGACAATTACTTTTATATGGTATAAAGGAGGTCTTCGTTAACATACCTTCATAGAAACGAGAAATTCCGCTACAGGTATTTGCTGAGACAAATTAAATTCGCAACGCTTGATGTTGAAAAAAACATTTTCTTACATAGTTTAACACATAAAAAAAAATATTCGGTCTCCTTCATTATTCTCGAAACGTGCCACTACCAGTATAAAGATTTGAAATCAACCTACGTTATCAGGGCGTCTTGGTGCACGCCGCATTATTTCATACTTATTTATGCACAGTATACATATTAAAATAAGGATGGAGGCAATGAAACCGCTGCACGTAACTTTAAGGACCAGTGTACGCCCTATAACTCGTTGCACAATTAAGCGAATGAGCAGCTATGCTGTCAGCTTCTATTAAGGTTTTAGCCTTGCATTACCGGACTCTTCAGTAAAATGTATGAAACCTGCAGCATCTGTCCGCCTGAGGTGCTGCTGTATGCAGACCGTAAAGTGCACTCCCTCCCTGAAGAGGCAACCTACGTAAATAACATGGACGTTCCTTTTCCTCGTTCAGATTGCCGCCTCCAGACTATTGTGATATCGACAGCGCTTCGTGAAAGCAGCTTTTATCAAATGATTCAAGGATTGAGTTTGCGTTATCGTCCGTCTATGAAACAAATTTACGGACGATCTTCTTATCAAAAATAATCAGAAATTGTTCACTGTCCAATAAATATGACTTATCAATTTGTGGAATCCAGATTAGACGGCTGTATGCTGGGTGCAGTTTAGCGCCTTTTAGCGTAATGCTCGTGTTCGTGGTTTACCCTAGATGCTGCAGTGTCAGCGTCTAGCCGCTTTTTACTTGTCATAAACAGTTTTAAGGGGGTTCTTTGGGACCATGCAAGGTGAAAGTAGATGCGTAAATGTTCAACAATCGGAAGGAAGAAGCAATTTTGCCGCAATAGTTAGAATACGTCCGAGTGGAGGTTTCTTTCATAGATCGCCCTAAATGTTTTGACTTGATGGCATTAGGCGAACCACTTCATGTTGTGTTGACGCATTAATTCCCAACATCTCGAACGTGTCGCAGAAAGAGTAAACAGCCGTTCTCGCTGGCACAGAAATTTTGAGGAAAACAGTTGTCCCAGAGCCAGTTGGTGTTTCATGTAGATGTCCGTACCCGAGTGAGGCTATCCAGTTCATTGATCCTGGTCAAGTAAACGGAGGTGTAACCAGAGCGCTTGGGGTGCATTGGTTAATTAATTGGCTTTCTCTCCCTTTCGCTCATAAATTGTCCCCTGGAAAATGTGGAGATCAGATAGATCACGCCTAAACAGGTATGGAATCATCCGCTATCCTTTAAGTAGTCTATGTATGTATCTGTACTGATACCTGTCAAGGGAATGCGTGTGTTTGTTTTCACCTCTCTATATGCTTAGCTGTATATACACAGTAAGTTGCCGCGGCATCAGATGCGTCAAGTCGTCACAACATAGTACGTGTCTGTGGTTGCTGGTAAGTGCTGTTGTGCCTTCGTGTGCTGCCTGTATTTGGGAATATTTTACACTTGAATATAGTGACGTTATAAACGAAGGAAGAAAGGCGTTTACGCTCTGATATACGCTGCCCATAAGGCGCACAGTGGAAAAGTACACAGAAAAAAAGAAAATCATGAAGTTTCATCAAGTCTATATGGTTGGTTCGATTCGTGTTATTATTGCTAAACTACAAAAGGTTACAACCAAATGAGAACAAACTCTCGTATGTAGTGTAGGGCTGCCAATTCATATGTAAGCTGAAATTTCTCGCCTAGCAATTGGATGAAGGCTAGCTTCGCCGTATCAAGTAGAGCAAAAGTGCATCCACGTGCACAATTAAAAACATCGCCGGTGAAAAAGGAGGAGCTGCGCTTCTTAGTGCCTCGGGCTATTCGACCACCGCTGAAGTTTCTCCCGCTGCAATCATGGGTAGGCATTCTGTCCATCTTTTAACCTTAGTAAACTTACAGTCCCCATGAGCTTAGAAGTAAAGGAAACCGACACTAACTATCTACCACTGGTTAAACGACAAAATAGATACTGCCAGTTTTCAATTGCTGCAGTATTTGCAGTACTTTTTTACTGTTTTAAACTTGCAATATATCTGGCGGTGGTCCTTGGGTTTGCATGGTTATATTAGATATCACATATACCTGCTGCATTTAGAAACTGAACGAAATTAAGAAAGCGACACTTCACTCTAAGTCCGAAAAAGTTCCAGTGTGAAATCCGCATTGTAAAATCAAAATTTGTCCTGCTCACCACTGCGTAAGCCAAGCACCAGCAACGCCACTGTAAGAAATGCAAGTGTACAGCACAGGAATTAAATGCGCGTGTGGTCACGAAGGCCTGTTTTGAAAATTTAAATGTACAGCTAATTTACTCAAGATACCAAATAAACGCAAAGCGGCAAAACTAATATTTTCAAATACACAGTTGTAACCCCCAAGTTGCAAACACACAGACTTACCTCGACATTTTTTTATACACGCTGTGGGCTTCAACAAGGCGCACAAAGAAACATTGGCGGTGGCATAGCTCAGCTAGGCCAGCATATACGTAGCGATAGCTTGTGTGCTTGGCGCTGGGCTGCTTACTCCTCTACAATTCAATCTAATCCTATTCAATCCAGTGTAATCCAATCCAAACCAATCCAGTCTAATCCGATTCAGTCCAATCAGGTACAGTACATTGCAGTAAAATACTATCCAATCCAATCCTCTCCTATTCATTCCAAACCTGACCAATTGAAACCAGTCCAATCCAATTCTCTCCAATCTAATGTTGTCCAATCCAATCCTGTCCAATGCTGAGTACACTCTAGCCCGAAATTCACCGCTGACTAGTCAATCATCACTACTACCAGCATAAAATTAGCAGTGGCTTAGCTCGGCTAATGCCATTTATTTTTGTTCAGGTTAGTCTGGTTATCTATCTATGCTGTTGCATTAAAGACGAACATTACTTATTCTTCTTCTGGTTGCTTCTTGTTTGCTAGGTGGTGCGGTGAGCGTGGCATGTGCCAGCTGTGGCGGTTGCTAGGCAACAGCTCTGTGCCTCCCTACGCGCACCGCCACGGCGAAATCGCAAGTTGGTAGCCAATGTAACTTTCGCTACAATAATGTATTTAAGCTCTTGCGCTGATAAAAAAAGGGCTGAATAATTACCCAGAGACGCCCTAATGACTTCATGACTAACAGCCACTATTCATTTCTGGCGCCAGTTGTATGCGCCATTGTACAATAACATATTCTATATTAACTTGAAAGCATTGCAGTTCCAAAATGAGCAAATCTCTCTTCGACTCTGTTTAGAGCTGTGGAAGGTACCATGTGTAAAACGTGCACATATGAGGTATAAATGGGGACGGGATAAAGAGAATATGTCGAAGAGTGGGAATGTGGGCCAGTTGGTGTATAGTGTTTTACGAGGGAAACCAGTCAAAGAAACGAGGACGAAAGAAAGAGATGTGTTGTGCGTGCATCTCTCTCTTTCGTCTTCGTATCTTTGACTGGTTTTCCTCGTTAAAAAAAAAAGAGAATATGTCAGGTGTCAAATATGCATAATAATGATGACTAAAACCAAAATTCAGTCAGTATACCTGAAATCAATTAGACTAAGGATAACTCAATAAATTAAATGCGGCAGAGATAAGTATAATAATCACGAATAAAGCCAGACATGACTTACGACATTAAGGCTACACATGACTAAAGAAAATAAAGATGACAACTAACCAAGCTTACGTGACTAAGAATCACCCGGCCCCATTGAAAAAGTTTGACATTGTACTGAAATGTAGGTAAGTATGATGCTGTGGCCAGCTACAGTGGAGAGTCAAAAGCCGTCCTCTAATATTTGTTTAATGTGCTCTTCAGTGCTGCACAAACGAAGTCGAAAAGGGGCTTGGTTGTTCACTGCCTCCATATGAATCACATTCTTCTACACTTTGTTTAAGTAAAGTAGTTCGTGCTATTTACCCTGCTATAAACTGAGGAAGCACCAGCACCTACAGCCTCACAAAGAAGCTTGGAAAATTTCACTTATTGATTGGGGCACTTCCGGACAGCCTATAAATGGTCGCTGTGCGAGAAGCTGAATGAAGAAAGAAAATACAACGCCTGTCATTTTCCCGCTTGAAGGAAGTGCGTGTTTGACGACCCGCAAATAAGTGGCTTGATGTGCGGCATTTTGTTGCGTCCACCTCAAATAATTGGTGGTGAATAAATGCGCTGTGAATCGCAACCGACGAATTACTCCCTGTTCCAAATGAACTTCAGACAGAGGATGATTACTATACAGGGAGATTAATGTTTCCTGCGTTTGGGACGGCCCAAAGTGCGAAATAATTTTGCAGAAGAATTCGCTTCAGGTAATGGTATATATTAACATCATTATCTGTACAATTACTTCTAACGCAGAGCTAAGGCTTTTGCGTGTTAGCTCTGGTTAGTCCTACTCTTTTTCGTGCGGCTTTTCTGTTCCCCCAAATTATTTGATCTCATTCTGCGCTTGAACCTCTGTCACCCTCTGGTGCGCTTTCCTTCAATGGGCGTGCACTCAGTTGCTTGAGTGCTCATCTAGTTATCTACTCTCAACATTGCTTGCGTGCCCATTTCTAGACTGTTTCACCAGCTTCTTTGTACCTATAGTAAAGTTAATTTGACTATTTCTGTTATTGACGATGCTGTCTTCCCCTCTGTTAACGACTCCGCGAACATCTAACTCCAAACTTTCAAGAAGGCAAACACATGGACTGCCAATGAAGTAATTACAGCAGCAGTGCATGTGCAGGAGCTACTTTTGCAGTTGTAAAATACTAGCTGTAGAACAGACGAATTTTCAAATCTCCGTAATTAAATTTTCTGGAGTGCAGCTATTAAGTAGATTTGATATGACGCGAAAAGGAAATATAACAAATTTACTTACTGCAAAGGAAAACAAGAAAGGCGAAACTTCTTCCAGCGAACATCGTGTGGCATGTGGATGAGTTTTGTCACTACAGAAACAAGCTAAATGCATACCTCTGAGAAGTCATATGTCGTGAACTGAAAAAGCAAAGAACAGAGAAAGTGCAATACGGGTACGTGTATGTTGTGGAATCGACATTAAATATATTTGCAATGGGATAAAGAATGAACTAAGAAAAAATATTTCGATCTTGCCGGGTTACACGGAGTTTTCCTAAAACAATCATCTTAGTCATCGACTCGCAAGTTGGGTGTCATTTTCTCTCCGAAACTGAAAAATGTCAGCGGCAAAAAAACAGCAAAGAAGTGTCTTCCAAAGAAAATACGAAATTGAACAAAGCGCAGTGTTCCCGAAAACCCGAATTACGCATCTGTTTTGACATTTGGCGAGCATGACCTGAGCTGTTCTTTCTCTGAAAAAGAAAAAAAAAAAAGCCGATATGCATATAAGTTAGCGGAATCGTTCAAACCTTTTTTCAAACGCCTACTAAACCCCATGTTCACTTTTGCACAATTTTATAAGTAGGCAGTGCCGTTGAGTTAAAATATGCTCCTTTTCTTCATTGGCATGATTTATCACCACAGCCGCGGAGCGCCGTTTTATTTCTACAGCTGACATTTACCTTCAACCTTCATGCGTTTCAAAAACCAAGATTTTGAAAAACATAAGGTGGCTTATTATCACGGTGGTAGCATGTTGATGCTAACAGCTGTTATCCAAGAAGAAAATGCACAGAAACAAGTGAAAAAAAAAGCGATTATTTCTCTTTGAATATCCGCCACGACGACCTTCATGGTGCAGTTCTAACGTAGTTGTCAAGTGGAAGAGGGGCTGCCTCTGGCATTACACTTTCAGCACTCACTCCAATCAAGATCAGATATATATCTTGTTGTATTACACTAACATTTTGTAAAGCAAAAAAAAAAAAAGAAAAAAGCCGCAGGCACAACAAACGTGTGCGCTATGCTTTGTTCTTGCTAAATTTTGTTGGTTTCTAAACGCGATCTGAGAAGTGAGAAATTCGCATTTCATTTGCCTGCCTACTACCTGATATAATGTGTCAGGCGTTCACATATCACGCTGCACAAATACAGGAGAAGTTATAAACGCCTGTAACCTCGATGGCCTTCGCAACTCACAGCATCTTAGCTTTTTGTCTGTATGGTAAGTAGCATTTTTTCGTCTATATGTCAGACTAAAAAGGAATGTTTCAGAAGGTGTTCCAAACACGTTTTTATTGCAGAAACCTTGAAGAAATATTGGCGCTGTTGGTACAAAATTAGCACAGGTTTCATGAAGCATGAAAATTGAATGTTCTAGAGGCAATATTATTAGAGAGCAGTGGTGACTAATCAAATATACTCGATAATGAAAGCCCTACTATTTCAGCTTCTGTCCCCAACGAAACCGACATGGCCAGGGTTGACTAATTAAGCTGTCGGATCACAGGCTACAGCTGGCAAAGCCCCCAAAATTGCTAGTATTCATCGCTTTTCCCACGGCTGGAAACATGCTATATTAAGCGAAACGTACCATGCGTTAAGCCAATAAGCATGATGAGACATGCTATGGTCACAGAAAATATTTACCGTATATTGTAAGAGGCACGAAGATTCGTTATTCTGCCGCCGCGCTCTCCACAGAATGGCGTTGGCTAATGAGTTGATATGGCTGCTTATCAAAATTGTTTGCGAAAAATGCACTGGGAGGAATGTACGTAGTTCTGGAGATGTTTGTTGTATATTTTTTCTCGGCTATACAATTACAATCGCTTCTTTGTCCAGGCTTCTTCCTCCACACTAAATGTTTTTGGCCAATACGCTGTTTTTGTGTTAGGCACATCATTTTCTCTCTTCCACTCTTCCGCCATGAAAGAAACGCTCTCTTTCACTATGGAAGAGGGTGGCGCTGGTGAACACCCTCAAGGTTGGGTTACAGGCAACTAATAATTAATACCCAATATAATAGAGGTTCGACACCAGGCTCAGTTGGTAAGAGCATCGGACGCAATATTCGGAAGTCGTAGCTTCAGGTTACACAGCGACGCATTGTTTTTCTTCTACACTGCATTCATTTATCTTCCTCCTTAAAACGTCTTCAGTACTAATTCAGGTCAACAGCTAAACATTTGGTAAACAAACGTTTTCTATGCTTTCCCCCGGCCTTGCCGAATGTTGGCTTATATTTGTGTATCACAACTAGCCCCGAATTTCTCAATTTTCGTCTTTATATATATATGGATATATATATCCATCAAATCTTTTTCGCGGAAGACAAAATTTCCTGATATTTTTGCAGGTAACGTTTACCACAGTTGTCTTTTATCAACGGAGCTACATACTGCATATTTTCGGGTCAATATTAGCAGCGCTGGGTGTTGTGCGGGTTTTCCCTTCTGTTATTACGAAGAATATGGAATGACACTATTCAAAAGCGACGAGCAGTAGCAGGAAAAATAATCCCAATTATGTTCATGCTGCTATTCGCCGCCTTTGAATTTTTCATTTTATATTACTCGTCATATTTGAAAGAAAAAGCACTCCATTTTCCGCAAACGTTTTAGGTTGGCGGAACAAGCGGTTCTCCATATTATAAGGGGAATGCATAGCCTCAAGCTAGAGAAAATGGTGGTGGTTGTAGTGGTTAATTATTGTATATACAAAAGGAAGGAAAATGTGTTTGTCAACCCCGGTATCTGCTATCTGATATCTGAAGCACCTGAACTAGGGCGGCGGAAATAAAGGGATAGCGAGGAAGAAGAGGTAGAGGAAATCAAAGAGGTGAGCGATAGGGAGAAAGAAAAGGGTGGGTAAAAATAAAAGATTATATACAATATTGTGCAATATACAGTAGTTTGCTTGATGCCCACCCGCAAATGTCTTAGGTCACTGAGCACTCGGCACATCGGGCGGGCCTCCGTAATAGCTCTGCGTCCAGGCGACTGTTCACGACGCACGCACGTGCACACTGTACAAAACCCTGACGGCCAACAACCTCTGTTTTCGCGCTCATAGTAAGGTTGTTTGCATTCTTCTTGGAACATATATGAGCAAGAACTAGTTTATTGTCGCCACTTGTTTTACAACATTTCTCGAAATCTGATGACCCCAGTGTCTTTTTTTTAGAGGGGGGGGGAGGGGGGGGGGGTTACAATGTCCCTTCTTTCACTTGACAAGGGGCACTTCGCGTCGTCCGATCCCTCGAACGCCTTTATTCATTGGCCTTGGAGCAGAACGGTTTTCAATGTGTAAACCTTGAGCGTAGCGGCACGCCAAAGCTCGTAGCCATAGCGAGTGTCATGGTACAAAAAATCGCTCTATATGTTTTGCTTATCCGCTATTCTCCGAAGTGGAGATGGAAGTGATGGCTGTAGATTGAGAGCCGAAAACAGACGCAGAAGGTGTGAGAGTATAGTACCGACTAATAGGAATGCAGACGTCACTGGAAGGGAAAGACTTGATGACCGCGTGCGCGAGTGGAAAAGCGTCTTCCTCTCTCTCTCTCTCACACACACACACAGAGAAAACGCTCACCGAATACATTTCACCCGCAGGATATAATCTCGCATTCGTGCATGTAAGCAGATTTTAGTGCCTGTACTCAAGTATTAATGGCATGACTTGGTATTTTAATTATTAGCGGCCGACGTTAAAGCCCTGATGATATAGTTAATTGAGAGTTGTGGTGAGGCGTAAACCCGTAGATAGAGAGAGATGTTTGAGTAGTATACATATTTCTTAGAGTATGTACGTGCAGTAATGACTTTATTATGAACACTTAGAGGACACTGCTGGAAATACTGCGTTGTTAATCATGGAATTTAATTTGCAGCGTCCACGACAGTATTCACATTGAGTGATGGCAAAGAACAAGGTAAGAATGACTGACGCTCATTTGCGTTTACAAAGTTCATAACCTTTTTGTCAACTTAAGTTGCGCTCATAATTCGCATATTGTTGAGCTCGAGTCAAGATAACAATGTGCAACTGTAGGTAAATGTAATGAAATATTGAAAACTTTTACTTGCGTACGCTGCAATGGAAGGTGCAAACGAAGGGCATTATTTAACAGGAAAATGAAAGAGGTTGATTTGAAACGGACATTAAAGCACTATAATACTGTGAATAGTGTCGTATAGGTTGGTTGGATATTTATAGGGTATCTCCCAAAGGAGAGCAGATTTGTAAAAAAACTAGTAATTACTCATTGACAACCACCCTAGCGCAGTCATACGGCTACAAAGGAAAGCTATACAGCTTTCTCAGAAACTTCACGCAGTTAAAGAAAAATTAGTCCCGGTCTGGGGACCACCTTACTGCGGCAATCTCTCTACCAACTGAGCTAAACGGGACGGTCAGCAGACCAGATGGTAGGGCGAGAGGAAATTTATCAATAACTAGAAGTGCTATCAATATTGTAGTAGCGCTATCAATTGGAATGTCGTGTGCTGCTAGTGCATGCCACTATCAGGTCACGGGCAGATGGTTCCGGGGCACAAGGTGCCCCACAACGTGCGCATGTCCTGTTAGTAGCTGGCGATGCCTGTGCAGGATAGCGGTAGACGGCACCGATATGGTAAAGCGTTCTGTACAAAAAAATGTTTACAGCGTCATAAAGCGTTTGGCGGAAACGGCATTAAAGAAGCGTGTAAACCGCATATACAATACCAATAATTAGCATACCGGTACTGCATTACCGTTACCAAAGTACCATGAGGCCGTTCGCCTCATAAAAAAGAAGCTTGTGTGAGCTTGTATTCCACTCCGTAGAAAGAGAGTTCACACTAGTGAGCCCGTGCTGGTTGGTCCCAACGCGGTAAGCTCACACTCAGTTGCCGGGCGCCTAGCGCAATCGTCTCCCTCGAGACCTGCGCAGGAAAACGGGTTCTCGGTACTCCGGTAGTGTAAAAGGTAAAATGGCACGCCAAAGGCGTGTAGTAGCAAGTACCGTTCACTTATGATATCAACCAAATTAAAAGAAAAAGCTGCTAAATCTTTAAAGGTTAACTTTTTGGGCTGTTTCTTTCGCTCATCGAAAACAATTCCTTTTGCGTTGGTGAAAACGACTGCATTTAGTGTCTCCTGGTTGTATTGTAATGAAGGGCAATTTATAGTTCAACTAGCTGGTAATTATGATTTCTCAATCAGGCAGTATGGCGCTTTAACTTCCACGCTATATGTGGAGTTAACGAAGGGGCAGGTGTACTCAGCGGCTCACGTCAATTTTTCAGTGGCAGATACTTATGATCCTAAACGCAGAGCGCTTGGTACTTCACATGCCCACTCATTTCTTCGACAGTCTATTATTGTTCAACATTTATCCATATGCATTGTAACTTATTTTTTAAGGGCCCCTATGTAGTACGAACTGGGCTCTAAAGTGATGACTCCAGTGAGACCGATGTGGAATACTGGTATGTGCCCCGGTGGGTTCAATGCGCGTTCTACGACAGGGGACGACGTGTGCTAAACATCATGAATGGCCCCTCTTAGGACGTATGAAAGTATACGTTTTGTTTATTTATTCACATACCTACAGCGTCCAGAGTGCGTTATTGCTAGAGCGAAACATAATCTTTCTGCAGACAGCACATTTACAACTAAACATACAATAAAAAAAAGTAGAAGACAATAAAAATATATTGTCCAACAAAAACGTGGATGCAACGCTGGAAACAAAAAATGTTGGAAAAATCGCACAACGTTAATACAGCAATGTGGACAATAAAAATATACATTTTTCGGCAACATAGAAGACGCACTTAAGAAAGCCGCATAGTACTTAATGAAGCAAAAGCTTTGCTAAAGCATTATAAAAAGAAGAGGGTGGTACAGGAGCTATTTCGTCCGGTAAGCTGTTGTGAAAAAGCTTTAACCGAATGTATCTCCTTCTGCGCTCCTTTCTCCCGCATTGAAAAGTAAAGGCATGCCGTCCATTCCTCCCGAGGTTTTTACTTTAGAAAGACAAGGGGATCCGCTCAGGCAAAGACTTTTTTTTTTTTTAATTTTGGTTAGCTACCCTCATATGACAAGGGACCGACACGGTTCCATAGGGACAAGCACAATTTTGTATGCTCCGTATAGGGCGCTGGCGTAGGCATGGTGAGGGGTATTCCCAGTCCCGTTTGCTCCATTACCGTTAGTGCCTAACATCATCCTTTTATCTGTCTCATGTCTGCCCTTCCAAGCTGCTCACCTTTTAATTTATTACATATGATTTCATACAGGCATATGAGCTGTCCTCACTTACTTCACTCTAGGCCTACTTCAGGAAGTGCATTTGTCTGTTCTGAAGCATATTAATGAATGCAGAGCCGTAGGTGGTCCACTGCGACCTGGTGAGGAGGTGCAATTATGCTTGTACAAGGTCCTGCCTTTGTGCGCAATTCACGCAGGCGCAAGATCCAGTCTAAAGTAATTTTTGTAATCTGGCAAGGTGGTTATTAGGTATCGTAGGTTACGGCAGTGCGTAAAAAACGACAGGTGGAAAAAATGTATTCCCAATCGTCTTAGGCGCACCTGTAATTCACCCCGCTACAGCCGATGTAGACTGGACTGCTGCATTAAACTAGTAAACTGGCAGCACCACTTGAGCAACGGGATTAGTTGTTGCATATTTATGTTTCATCAGCCCTGATGCGGACACGCGTTTTCGCATCCTGCCAAGACGAGTGTGGGGCCTGCTATGGTTATGTGTGGACAACCACAAATGGACTGGATTATGTTTTCTCCACTTGAAGCCCAGATTTCTGCTGCACATGCCAGCTTTTCCAGCTACGCCGATGCGAGGCCACCAATCAGCTTCTTGTGTGCCTGACGACCTTTTGCATTTATAGAGCTATCATGCATATTGCACTTGCTGCCAAGTAATCTAAAAGGGATCGATTTTGGCACCACGCGGGAGAACCGATTTTCTAGCCGCGCTATATGGACCGTATGGGACCCACCGAAATGTATTGTATGAGGCCACATTACGTGTTGGTGTGACCATTTAGGGCTAATCTGTCCACTGTTATCCGAAGAATGCGGATAACTGAATCGTAGTGAAAGTGAATCGTGCGTGTAGAAGTGCGGTCTGCCTTATCCCAAGCAACGCTGATATGGGACCCATGTGACATCCACACGAGCAAGCCTATATATTCTCCATCGAGGCTAACGTTGTTGATATGGGTTACTTCAGCCTCACTAACCTACCTGAGGCCCACTGGGACCCGCCGTTCAGTGGCTCCTTGGGTTTTTAATGTTTTTTTGTTTTGACAGCAAGAGGAAATAGCATCAAATTGTGCAAATATGTGAGGTGCTTTAGATCACTATGATAGTACCTTAGTTGGCGGCAGGCCATATTTGAAAAAGGATGTTTTGCATGGAAGGCAACAAACAATTTTTCTTTCTTACATTTGCAGAGCCTACCACAACATGTAGCACAACTGCGAATACCTCCGGCCAAGATGGAGTTGAAGCCACAACTTCCGGAACTAGCCTCAGTATAGATCAGGTTGAAGGCAACGGTAAGTATTGTTAGTTGTAATACAAATATTTTAGATGTTGTTTATTGCTCTCTACTTGCATGAATTAGGTCGATTATAACGTGAGCGTCTTAAGCGGCATTCATTCCACCTAGTTAGGAGGAGCAAACTGAGATGGCATTTCAGCTCTAACTGAAAGCAGATAAAGAGAGTTCCCTGCGTGTTGAAACCCGCTCCTGTCCTTTTGTTCAACGTTGTGCGCCGCTTAGTTTCACCCTTGCCCGTAGCTATATGGTGCAGGGCCGTCATATAGGCCGAGGGCCAGAGGGTATGGACGAGTGTCGATTTAGGTATTTCAGTTTTAAACACACCGCAATTCTTAGGCTAAACTCACTGAGCGGAATACGTAAATTCAACTCCTGCCACGCTCTCCTAAATACATAGTCAAAGAGTGTTCTTGCTTTCCAATAGGTCTGCGTAAACGTAGTGACTTCGCTGAACCCTCGGAGGAGCACATTTATATCGCTATAACGTGATTCTTGTGTCAGCTTGAAGCTAGCAATGATGAATCATCAAAATCAACCCTTATTTCTCATGCCGCTTGTCTCGGAGATCCACTGGCCCTGATTGCTTCTGCTTTTGAAGTGCGCTGATTCAAAGCGTAAAGAGATAGAATTTCCTATCCTTCAGAAGCCAGAATAAATTAGAAGCCAGGCCGATGAAGTTAAGAGCGTTGCAATTAATTTGCTGCTCAAAGCAGTAGATGCCACCACTAAATTTTGCTCGATTTCTGCGCCTAGCATAGTGAGCCGCTCAGGTAAGCGTTTACTTGCCTAGGCAAGGAATTGTTACGAGAGGCTTTCATTCTCTCACCGCTCTCTGAACAGGAATAGTCAGCGCCTATGATCTGCTGCACGGGCCCCCCTTAGTCGTGACCTTTCTTTCATTGTTGGTTATGTGTACCACGCCGACTTCGCGTTGCTTTGTTGGTGCGATGTGCGGCAAGCTAGTTATCTTCGTGACTTAAGATGACCCGATAACGATGGAACACTCTGACGAATGGTACAAAGGAACGGTGAACACCTTGAGGCTGATGACAATGGATTCGCAAGTCATTTTCGCCAACTCAACGTAGACAAATTGCCATCATTTGATATGGTGCTTCGAGGAAACCTTTTGTGCAGTTTGTTCAGCTATTCACTATGCAGTACCATTGGGACTTCGTTGTAGAGATAATTAGCGTGATGATCCGCACCACGACGAGGAAGACAGGTTGCACAGCCATTTAGATAAGGAGGAGATCTCTTTCGCCATCGACTGCACAGGGCTCGAGGATTTCTCAAAGAAGCGATTACCAGGGGTTCTACAGTTGCCACATAAAGCTTGAAGCTCTGTTCTAAGTGTCGCGAACACGAAAGAAATGCACAAATGACGCAAACTTTCTTTAGAGATGTAGAAAAAATGACCAAATTACGCCTTAGTTCTGTAATACCAATGAGCTTTGTCAAACGAGAAGATCCACTGGAGCACACCATGCGTCTCCAGAAGCATCGACAATATGCTGGCTCAGTTTACACCGCTGTATGCCATTAATCACTCAGTCTGGGTAGTTCCGTCAGTTCCATGAGAAATTAATCGAATTTCAGAAAATTTCACTATTAATTTTGTGATATGTTGTCGAGCTGGTTTTATACAGCCGAGCCTAAGCTGGTCTAATGGATCGCGTTCGTTGTATCCAAAGTTAGTCGGAAGTGAACTTGCGGTATTGCATTCAAAAATGCAAACTTGGAAAGGAGTGGTGCTTATTCCTTTAGAATGTCTCTCGAGACCGGGCAAGCTCCTGCCGAGAACATGGCGCCGATAACAGCAATAAGGGTGCCATAATAGACAGAGTATAGGATGATGTCATGGCTGCTGCTGGCAGGTCGGCATCTTCGTTTTCGAATCTTTACAAGGCTACATTGGCGACGCTACCGCGATGACTGTGCATGCAGAATGAATATACAGTATGCGCTACTCATGACTAAATCACTCCGTTAGCAGATGGAGCTAAAAGTAAAGCGACACCACGCCGTACCTGCTAGGACAGATGCGAAGTGGTGTCGTTTTATTATGAGCCAGCGTAAACCACGAAGAAGACAAAAATTTTCGACGTTAGCAAAATAGGTATTGTACTGTGTGATTTCACGCTATGCGGGGCATCAATAAAAGCGCCTTTCGCCAGATAATCTAGCATTGTTGGACCGGTGACGAAGAAATCGAGAGCATGGCTCTGGCATGTGGAAGTTAGAATGCAACCAGGCAGGACACTGACTGCCCCACTTTTTGTGCGGTAACATATACAATGATAAGAGCGGCGAAGTCGGTAGCTCGTCTTCGAGATTAAAATTGAAGTCACCAGGACCATTGGACGGCTAATCAGATGCATTATCAAAAGAAAACACTGCCCCATTTAACCAGCCAAAAGATTTTATTTTTGTTGCTATATATATCAGGTTATCTTTCATGTATAGCTGTAGGTAATTCGTTGTGCGAGATATTACATTATTAAGAGAGTAGTTAAATGCACGTGTTTCTACAAGGGTTCCAAATGGGAGCCTCAGACGGAGCCGTCAAGACTGTCAGGTAATGCCATTAAGGGCGAAGCTAAAGTATCCCTTTTCTTCCGGAGATTATGGGATATCTTAGCTCCGCGCTGGTGGGACGCGATAATTTTTGACACCGGGGAGTTTTCTGCGCCACATGAATTGTAACTTTGTAATTTTCTAACAATGTGCCACGACCACTCGTTCTTCATTGAGGCGCAGTATCATGGCCCGAATGGATGTGTTGGCTACATGTTTACCCTTATTCGTAATAGGCGACAATGCATTATACATGGTCACAATTGTATTGGCCCCACATCGCATAACTCTGCTCAATAACAAGGTTTCACTATCGTGCTTTTTTTCTTCTGCTTAGAAACCACTACTACTACTGCACCGGCCACCAATGAGACGACAAGAGGACACCACGAAAGAACGACAGGTGACCTTTGCTAATGTCATGAAACCAAACTGAACAAATCGGAATACATATAATTGTTGATCTGGATTTACTGTATGGCTAGTGTGGAAATATTGGCTACGTATAGGGAGTCCAAACTGAAGTTTGCCTGTGCGAATGCAGCGCGCTGCTCCGCTAGCGGCGAAATTCTGCGGCGCTCACCTGGCGCGGCGTCGACGCGCCGCCCTGGCTAGCAACACGGGCTACGCGCGTCTCTCTCTCCGCGCGCTGCTCGCGCTCGTTGCGCTCGTCTTCTCCCACTCTTCTCTCGAACGCGGGGGATGCTAACAAACGCCCGGCTGCAGCATGTCGCTCCAGTTAGGTTGGCCGGTGGGCAGCTTTGTGATGCTTGAAGCGGCGTCACGGCTGCCTAAGAACGGAGATGCGTCTTGCTTGCTTCCCTTGCGTGTTGGTTTCCTCACATGACGCGTTCGCCTACTGGCTTGTGCGTTATGCAGTGTAACTCCAGAGAGAGACAGAGAGAGAGAGAGAGAACTTTTATTCGTCCAACTCCAGGCAGCTGGCACGAATTGTATATGCAAGTGAAATTTCAAAGCAGTAGGTCGCGACTTTACAGATGTAATTGGGAAGTAATTGGAATTATACATCGGCTGCGACAACGAGAAAGAGCATGCCAGCTGTCCTTCGCTATACAGTTTGCACGCAATCGACCCTATAAACCGGCAGTGCCAATAATTTCAAAGGTGAAAATGGCAAACGACACCACATAGGCAAAGTTCTGTCATACACATGAGGTAGCAAGAAGCGCAGCTCTGCAATACGTTTACAACCCTTGTAGTCACGTGCAAAAGCAGTGCTGCATTAATCACACGAAAACAATGTCGTGGTATAGTAGTTTTTGAGATTAACGACCCAAGAATGATTGTAGCGGGAGGGGCAAAATCGCATTGGAGGGCCCCGGATTAGTAGACATTTGTGAGAACACCCCATTTGTTAAATACCATATGGGAGCCACGACCATGGATGGTGGCAGCACCGGATAAGATTACAACTCAGCCAGGTGCTGGCTAAGTATCTGTCAGCTTCAGGCTCTCTTGCATAGATAGGGTGGTGGACGCAGGATCAGATACGGAGCGTAATTTAGAAAGAGCTTAAGAGGTTTATTTTGTGTGATGAGCATCGATGCAAAGAACTTTGGGGCTTCTCTTTAAAATGGTCCTTTGTTCACATGCTCTGGGTAGGAGAACGTACTATTTATATATGTTTAGTCAGTAATCACTTCGGTTTATTCTCGCGCTCGGTCTTAACGAAACACTCAACACTGACGTCTTTGGCGCATTCCCTCCTTATCCGGCAAGATGCTGATCCGGCAATAGTGATGATGGGCTCATAAATATGTATGGTTATTGCTCAAGATTGGTCACCCCCCATATCACATTATCCACGCGACTTACCGCTGCGCAGGGATGCCGAGGGGACTTTGTGTGTGGTTTGGGAGACAGCTGCGCCCAGTCATCGGAGCTAGCGTAGCCGGTTCCACGAAAATAAAAATGGGGACACTCTTACTGAAACTCATCGCCACGCGGCAGAATGCCATTGAGCCCTAATTAGTTCATGCGGCGCGAACTTAAAGGATGCCGAAGTGTTCTATCAATCTGGCCCGAGCCTTCTCCCGAGAACAGCTTGGAAGTTTTTAGCTGGCGCTATCGAATTGCAACGCCGCCTCCTGAATTGTTCATACGGCGCGAACTAAGGCGGTCGCGCCGAACTTTCTAAGACCGTCGGACGCGTACAACTCAGCACCACTGTCCCTATGTGTGCAAACGGTCAAAACGTCACTCCCAAATTTCGGCCACCTGTGTTCATGCACGTGCAGCGAAATTAAAAAAAAAATACGTTTTCATACTTAGTCCACATCAAAAATGGCAGAGTCAGTCATGGACGTTCGGGACAGTAGCCTGGAGCCAAAGCGAAAATAGCACCGCGGAAACAGAAGAGCAGAAGGTAACAGACAATGCAACCAGGACAATAATACGGAGGAAATAAACACAGGGAGTCGAGAAAGTGCAGTATGAAGACATGAAATAGCGGAACGTATTCGTTCCGTTGATTCCTTTAGGGTAGCCTTTTAATTTCACTTCTTATGCCATGCGACTATTCTCTCAGGAAAAAATATTGCTGACGAGATAAGCGCGAAATACAAATTCTCTAAACCACGAAAGCGCACACTAAGAAAGTCTTCCACAGCGGAATCACAGCACAACAGAGAAAGCGCGAACACGTCCGAGCGAGGCACCTTTTTTTTATATTGCAGACGTAGCAGACAGTGGGAGAGAGAGCCGCCTGCCGGACAGGTTACGCGGCGACGATCGGAGATGGCGCTGTTCGCTGGCGGTGGTGGTGGTGGTGGTGACAAACGTTTATTGAATCAAAAAGGGGTAGATGTATGCATTGGCCGGATCTATGAACATCCAGCCCTTACAGATACTGGGTGGGGTCCCTAGTATGGGACCCCAGTGGCGTCGGCCGCTGCCCGGGCGCGCTCGACCAAGGCCTTTTGGGCCTGCAGGTCATAGCAGCCGAGCAGGGTCGCCTCCCAGTCCTCCCAAGTGGGGTTGGGGTGAGGAGGTATAGCTGGGTTGGATGGGCAAGCCCACACCATGTGGTTGATGTCCGAAGACTTCTCGGCACAGTGCGGACAACTGCCCGTGCAGGAGGGATTAAAATGTTTTAGTGCTGCCGGGCACAGCAGAGTGTTGGTATAAAGACGGAGTAGAAGCCGCTCCTCCGTCTTAGATACACCTTTACTTGGGCGAGGGTAAAGGCTATGACAAGATTGATAATAAAGAACAATGTCTTTAAAAGAATACGCGGGCTTGAATTCGAGATCCTGATCTAGGGTGTCGAGATGGAAAGCCCGGAAAGAGAGCGCGCGGGCGGCGGCGTCGGCTGCCTCATTCCCCTCGAGACCCATATGAACAGGAGCCCATACTATTTTCCGGTAAGCGGGGTCCCCGGTGTAGGTGCAATTTTGAAGTAGTCAGTAGGCTAGGTATGGCGCCCAGCCTTGCTCGACGTTCCGACAGGCCCCTCGCGAGTCGGAGATAATTGTTTTAGAATCAGTGTGGGTAGCTTCCAGCGCAATGGCGACCTCCTCCGCGTGGGTTACGTCACGGGCGCGAAATGTAAGCCCGTTAACTGTTTTAGACTGGTGGACCACTGCGGCCGTGTACCATCCCCCATGGTGGGGGCCGGAGGCGTCCACGTAGTAAATGCCGGGTTTCGACCCATATGGCGGCCCAGGGCTTCCGCCCGCGCCAGGCGCCGGCCATTGTGGTCTTCACGTGTCATGTTTTTAGGAAGAGGGCGTACGTGGAGGGCGCATCTCCACTCAAAAGGGAGGCGTACACGATCTTCCATAAGGGTGGTATGTTGGATGTGTAGCCGGGCAAGGAGGCGGCGACCCGACAGTGTCTTAGAAAGACGTGTGTATTGGTTGGTTAAGTGAGCCTCTCGGATCTCCCGGAACGTATTCACCATGCCCAGGCTGGTTGGAGGTGTTCACGGGGAGATCGAGGGCTCTCTTAAAAATTTTGCGCAGGACGACTTCGAGTGCATCCTCGTCTTGTTTCCGAAGGTGGAGGTAAGGAGTCGAATACAAGATTCGACTGGTCACGAATGCATGCGCCAGCCGCAAGGCGTCTTTGCACCGCAGCCCCCCACGTTTGTTAGAAACCCGGCGGACCATGCGGCCCACCTGATCCCCCACCTTACGGAGTTTCGCCAAGGTAGTGTCTGACCGTCTATGTTGATGAATAAAGAGCCCCAGTACCCGGACTTCTGTGCGTTCAGGAATTGATCCTGTCTCTAAAAAGAGCTCAATTTTGGCCGTACACTTTGGTGAGGGGCGTATGTGTACAAATTCAGATTTTTGAGGGGAGCATTGAAGGCCGCAGCGGCGAGCATAACGGTCCACTATGGTTGCCGCTTGCTGCAGGTTGGCCTGAATATCTCCAAGAGAACCTTGCGTGGCCCACAGGGTGATGTCATCGGCATACAGCGCATGCTGCACACCAGCGACAGCACCCAACTGGGCCGGCAGGTGCATCATAGCCAGATTGAATAAGAGAGGAGACAGCACTGCACCTTGTGGTGTTCCTCTGGTTCCAAGTTGGAACGGGCCATGCTCGGTGTCCTGGATTTTAATGTAGGATTGGCGATCTGTCAAAAATTGCCGAATGTATCTGAACGCGTTGCGTCCGCAACCAGTTTGTGAAAGATGACTGAGTGTTACCTGATGAGTAATATTGTCTAAGGCTCCTTTCAAGTCTAAGGCGAGTATGACCCTGTCGTTGTGAGGGCATTCGACCGGATCAAGAACGTCCCGATTAAGTTGTAGCAAAACATCCTGTGCGGACCTGTACGGGCGAAATCCGAACATGGAGTCTGCGAAGATGTGTTGATTTTCCATGAACTCGGACAGCCTGTCACTCACCATCGTCTCCATTAGTTTGCCCGCACATGAGGTTAGAGAGATGGGTCGAAGGTTGTCCGTGTTGATAGCCTTGCCAGCTTTTGGAATGAAAGTGACCAGAGCAGTCTTCCAATCGATGGGGAGTGGCGCGTCCCCAAGCCAAATTGAATTGATGTAATCCAATAAGGATTGGTAGGCCGGGTCGGGTAAGTTAGCTAGTAATTTGACTGCAATTTTATCCTGACCCGGGGCTGTGCCACGTTTCATTTTCGCCAGGGCCGCCCGCAGATCGTGGAGCTGGAACGGCTGATCCAGCTCAGCGTTCTCCGAACCTGCATAAGAGTGCGCCGGTCCGCGGGGGTCCTGGGTAGTGCACAAGTATTTGACCCACAACTTGTGCGCTAGCTGAGTTGTGTTGCCCTGAAAGCTGTGTATGGCACGTTGTAAATGTTTCTGAGCTTCTGTGTGTGCGTTGGGTCGATAAAAGCGCGGAAGAGCCGCCAGGTGTTCCTGCTGGACATCTCCCGCGCCGCCGTGTTGCAACGATTCACACGGCGTCTGCGAGCTGGGCCGCATACTCGGCCGCCTTCTGGGTGAGCTCGGAAATTCGAGCCTTAAGTTTACGGTTATGCTTTTGTCGGCGCCACCGGCGGACAAGGTAATGCCGCACTTCCCAGAGGTCGAGGAGATGGTTATCCACGTCTGATACCGCCTCGGAAAGCTGAATTTTAGTTTCTGTAGAGCGAAGGCTAGAAACCAATTGTTCGGACCATGACTGGTAGCCTTGCTCGAGTATAGATGTAGCTGTGTTGTAATTTTTCCTAAATTTAGACCGGTCTGTAAGTCGAGCCTGTGTTTTAGGTTTTGCTAATGGTCTGGTCCGAATTGTAGTGTTTAGTATACAGTGGTCGCTACCGAGTGTTTCCTCAGTGTTGACCCAGTCAGCATACTGAATGTTGCGGGTAAAGGTTAAATCCGGACACGTATCCCGAGTCACGGAGTTACCTATACGTGTTGGGTGGACGGGTTCTGTGTGAAGAGTGAGGCCTAACGTAGAAGCAAGTTCCGCCAACTTGCGTCCCCGTTTCTCTTCACGGCGGTACCCCCAGCCTCGACTGGGGGCGTTAAAATCGCCCACAATCAAGAGGGGGTCCCGACCCGCAGCTTTCAGCGCACGGCTGAAAAGGTCTGAGAATGATACATTCGGCAATTTAGGTGGGCAGTAGACATTTAGAATGTGCAGTGGTGGGTCCTGCTTGCGGAGGGGGAGGAGAGTCACCATTACATGGGAATAGCCAAGTTGAAGGTTCAAGTTGTGTAATTTTTATGAACGCTTAGACAAGACGAGGGGTCCTGCTGAAACGTCGTATAGTTTGTTAGGGTGGCGCCTCTTCCTGGCTCCTGAAGGGCCACCACGGCGGGCATATGCTCGAAAGTTGAGTAGAAAAGCCGAAGGTCGGCCCGCTTAGTGCGAGACCGTAGCCCTCGGCAATTCCATTGAGTTACAGTGATGGGGGAGGCCAATTTAGATAAGGGGGAACGCCTATACCGAGGTTGTCCCGCCATGTGCAGGTTTTGGGGTTAGAGGAGGGAAGGTAGATGCCCCGGAGCCATCAACCCGGGGCTGAAATTCAGCTCCTGGGAGGGGGCAGCTATCTTCCTCATTTTCGATGTCAATTTCTCGAAGCGAAAATCTTGAGGGCCGGCTGGATACGTTTTTGATAGGAGCGGCCCGGCGAGACGTGCGGGGGAGATTCGCGACATGTTGAGCGATCATGGTAGGAAGGGCCTCCATGACTTTGGCAATGATGCGCTCCATTGCCGTCCCGACAAGGGTTTCGAATTTGGCGTTAAGGCGGGCTTCAAGAATGGCCACGGAGGAGTCCGAGGTCACCGGTGCCGCCGCATCGCTCTCCATGGCTTCTGCTTGGGGGGCAGATTGTGGGGGAGAAGCAGTTTTAGTTTCTAGGGCTTCAAGTTTGTCAAGTAGCATCTCGTTTTGGACCCGGAGAGAAGCTACCAGGTTATGAAGCTCGGCGTCGGCCGCCGAGCGAGCGTGAGGAGAAGGGGGGTGGGAGAAGGAGGCAACCCTACCCGAGCCGCTCACCTGTTTTCCTTTTTGACCGCATTTGCCCAGGCACCGCTTTCGCCTTGTTTGAGTTGGGAGTGGGTTTGCTTCCCCGATCTGCCGTATGGGGGCGGTGGTGGCGCTTGGTCGCCTTTGATGTCACGCCCGCTTGAAGGCGCTTGCTTCTTGGAATTCGTGGCGTCACCGCCGGTGACGTGATCCTGTTGACGTGGCTTCTTGCCCGTTGCGCCAGTTTTGCCGCCCTTCTGGGCAGTCGTATTGGTGTCGAGGCGGTACCTGGCGGTACAGTCTCTGGAGTTTGTGGCATGGCCGCCACCACAAACAGCACATTTCAGCTTACACTCATGAGGGGCCCGCACTCGCTCGACGAAAGGAGCCTGTAGTCCACACAGGCCACACTTATCTTGAAATGGATTTGGGAATGTGTCTGCCCTGTGGCCCACGGTCTCACACACACCGCAGGCTGGGATAGTGCGCAGGTAGGGCTGCATTTGGACAATTTCTGAGTTGTAGGTCACCGTCCGTGGCTTCACTTTTCCGGCAAAAGTAAGACGAGCCTTATTGGAGGTTCCAAATTTGCGAATTTCCAAGATTCTGCCATGCCTCCACTGGACACCATCTTTCAGGGTTTCCGCTGTTTCGTGATTTGCCACAGTGATGACGCCGTAGCAAATTTCTTCGCTATTTTGCTTGAGATGGCCTCGCAGTGGCACATCTCCCTGAGCTGATTTGATCGCGAAATCACCAAGAAGACGGTCCGCCACGTATTCGTTTTTGGTGCTCGCAATGAGTAGATTTTGCTCGCGGGAAACAACGAAGCTGAGTTCGGACGCCATTTGCACGCCGAGACAGGCACGCAAGGCTAAGCCCAGCTCACCACATTGGAAGACAGTCCCGATGGCCACAGCGGTTCGGGGCTTGATGATCACGACGAAATCGTCGGGGCGGAATTTGTGGAGAGGTCTGGGCCTCCACGATGACTTGGGTTGGCGATCCTTGGCCGTGTGCGAGACGCGGTCGTGCTGAGGGGGGGGGGGGTGACTTGCAGGATGTCAACCTGGCGTCTGCCGTCATCTTGGCTTTCCGGCGCTGAGAGTGGCTCTCAACGAGACGGAGGAGATTTGAGTCCCGGAGCTGGTCCGATGGTGACGAATTGGGTTCCCCGGCTTGAGGAACTGTCGACCAGGTCATGGCGTCCGGGTCGTAGCCGCGTTCAGGCAGGGCGTTCGCCACGTTGATGCGGAGAGTGGCTTCCTTACCGCCGCACGCCCGCGCAGCCGTTAGGCTTACCGGCGGCGCCACCGAGCGCGAGTGAAAGTCTGCTCTAAAGTGGTGAAAAATTTGCCGACCGGGATTGAAGTGGTGTCCCTGTGTGCCGGGTAACTTGCTGCGTCCGATGGATGCCAAATTTGCGGGGTTTAACGAATTGGTCCGTGGCTTGTCAAAAACTGACGGAGCCGTGGTGCCACGCGTGCATACGTGCGCGACGCAACCCAGGTAGCACAAAGTGGGCTATGAAGGGTGGGCCCCGGTGGGCCCGATGTAGGCAATGCAGGACAGCCCCGGTGGGCTCAATGTGGGTGCTGCAAGAGGGGCCGACGTAGGCCCGACGCGGGCTGTCGACAAAGCCCCAATTGGCCCCACTAGGGGCCGATGCAGGCAGCCCTTGCGCGGCTGCCCACATTTTTCCGGCATTGTTAAAAGGGCACATCCCGCCAACTCCCCGCGATGGTCCTACTTTGGACCGATTTGGGCAGCCGCTTTGGAGGAACATTTTTTTTTTATTTCAGTTAGCCCCTCAGAAAATGACATAGGACCAATGCGGGTTCTATAGCGGTAGCCACACTTGGGCTTGCCCACATTATTCTCATAGGGGTCCGACGTAGGAAATTGATGGAAAGCCCTAGTCCAAGTTTTCCCAATCAATATTTAGGCACATAAGTAATTACTTTATACATGTCTGCACTTTCTAAACAGCCGCAATATTAAATTTTACAATAATTCATAACATTCATCTAGCCAAAATGACTTCATGTACATCTTGTTCAGGCTATGGAGATGTGTGTTCTGAACAGTAATATTGTACTGCGAGTTGCAGGCGGTCCAAAGCAACCACATAAGAGGCAACAGTTAGCAATCAGTTTGTTTTAGTATATGTAGCGCAATTTGCACGAGCGCGAGAACTAAAGCCATGTAAATTTCTAATCGACTAAACATGGCCACAACTGTTATACAAATCATCTATAACGGTAATTTAGGGCAACATCTAATGCAAATAAAAGTTAGAAACAATGATTACGCAATTGCACGCACGCCTTCTAGCCCCATTACGGCCGATGTGGGACCTACAGCGGTTTTGTGTGGGCAGCCCCAATTGGGCTGGGTGTTGGTTTTGAACCTAAAGCCCACTTGCTATTGCACGTGCCTTCAAATTCCCCACAAGGGACCAATTTTGGTATCATGCGGGCCCTCCCGCCTTCCAGCCCCATTACGGCCCATGTGGGATATAAAGCAGTTTTATGTGGGCAGCCCCAATTGGGCTGGACGTTGTTTTTGAACCTAGAGCCCACCTGCTGTTGCACGGGCCTTCAAAACCCCCACAAAGGACCGATTTTGGTACCATGCGGGCACGCCCGCCTTCCAGCCCCATTACAGCCTATGTGGGACCTAAAGCGGTTTAGCTAAGGCTGCCTCATTTGGGCTTCACGAGGGCTTGCCCAAATTGAGCCCTTATTCATATTTCACCTGCCCTCAAGTAACCTACAAGGGGCCGATTTGGGCAGCATGTGGGTATGTCCGTTTTCTTGCCCCACTGCGGCCGATGTTGGTCCCACAAAGATTTAATGGGGGCGGCCTCACTTCGGATCTATGAGGGCTCTCCCATAAAAAGCCCACATTTAGGTTGGATTGCCCTCAAATATCCGGCAAGGGACCCTTGTGGTCTGGATGCAGGAATGTGCTCTGCATTAGCCCAAGAAACGCCGCTATGGGACCCATGCAGGAGGAGCAGGGGCAAGCCCAAATGGGGCTTGCCCACATTTCCCCATCGGGGACCGATGCAGGTTTTATGATGGTTGCCCCAGCCCCACTTGCCTACATCGGACCTACTGGGGCCCCACATTCTGTGCTACCTGGGAAGGTCCGCTGGCGCCCGAAGCGGCATGCTGCGAAGTTAGGTTTGCCTATACAGCCTAATACGAAGCTTCAAAAGCACCAAGCTTGCCTGCAGTGTCGAAGTGAGCTCGATGATAGCCTTTTCCGGAACATTTCGTTAACTTTTGCATTATTGTTGAGGACTGAGGCAATTCCATGACAGGAACAGATGTTTTAGCCTCAAATAATTCCTATGAAACGTGGCTGTCTATCGCACGCACGCACGCACGCACGCACGCACACACACACACACACACACACACAC
>JAJIZL010032383.1:86734-110076 GCA_023969395.1 Amblyomma maculatum
TGTTGTATAGTCGAACCTAGACAGGGATTTGCAGATGCAATTTCCAACACACACACACACACACACACACACACACACACACACACATGCAAACTGGACCAAGAGAGAGAGAGAAATAGAGAGAGAGGAAATACTACAAAAAGACATGTAGCAGTAATGAACTTTATGAAGTTCGCTCTAACTCTTGTAAGAAACACTCCTTTATTGTGTTCAAGTTTGCAGGGGATTTGCAGGGCTATCTGAACCTGTACGAATTAGATGACTTGATGTTAATAATTAATTTGGATAAAACAATCCCGGTCCCAATAAGCTCGACTCGATTTATAGCCTTCATAGATTGCAAAATAGCCAAAGCATCTCTGCTGCCCATTATTTAGGAAACTGATCAAGAACACTTGTTATCAACAAATGTTAACAGTCGGATCACTGATTATCTAATGCAAAGAGATATGCCACGAAATAAACATACAAGAATGGCTTCCAAATAATTGCCTCAAGCAGTCGATTTTGCCACCTTTATAGACTTTCTTGCCTGTATAAGGACCTGGCCTGGATAGGGCACACTTTCGGAAACAATACAACAGGTGCCATATTTCACGAGATATTAACATTAAATACCAAATAGATGGTAAACTGCGTTTTATACAGTCGGTTACAAAAGAGCACCTAATGTTTGTAGTGCTGCAGCAAAAGATAAACCGCCAAGTAGGTTACTTCAGTGACTATGAGTACTCAGTGCAGAATTTTACGCATGTTATTGGCTATAGCTGGAGAAAACTCTAAAGGAGAATATTAAAAGCAGTATAATGTACGCGGACTCGCTAGGCTTAGTATCATCACTACGCCAAAAAAATGTAAGCAAGCAAGCCTGTAAGAAGCATAATAAATAACCCATGAGCAGATTAAGCCCAACGACTCGAGATGAAATAGTGATGGGTAGCAAGTATGAAAGAGAATTGAACAAGGGTCTCGAGGGAGCCCCGGTTCGCCTCAGTTCACAAGATAAGCGAACATATCGACAAGGGAACTCGCCTTCGTGTGGGCAGCGCGATTATCATTTGCGTGGTTTAAATACGGTTCTGTCTCCGAACACGAAAAGCGAGGGAAGGGGCAGAGGAGTAGGGTAAAAAGGCAAATACTGTGTCCATGAGTATGAAATTTCACGAACGTGCAACCGAAGGTCCCGCTAAAACTTTTGAGAAGTAGTGGTAGCAAAAGAGCTTATGTATGTGGAGCGGCCGCTCACACCGATGAAATACAAAAGGCGTATTAAAGATACCATTACTTTAAGAAAACTAAAAAAAAACTAAAGAAAACAGGTTTCATGTGGTAATCAAGCAAATAACAAGCTATATTGAGGCAAGTGATGAAAGAATAGAAAACATACAGTCAAGGGAGTTTCACCGAAGTGAATTTATGTCGCCTTCGTCTCGGACATCCAAAATAAACGTTTTTGATACCGCGACAAAAATTTAACTGAGAATTTCAATACTGAAAAACAAAAACAAACAAGCGTAAACGAGGACTGTGAAGAGGTGGTCACCGCAAATAAAATCTTAAAACTTCTTCACGAACGTTCAGAAATTAGGAAAAAAGGGGCTCCGACAATTTCACAAGGGAACATTCAAATACATTCTAGATTATCGTAAACTCAAGGCTCGAAAACACACACGGACACAAGAAAGGTAACGAAAAAGGTAACGGGCATGACCGCATTAGGTGCCCGTTACCTATATTCTATACTACTCTGAGAAGAAAATTCACTAGTCCGAAATTTTTTCGTTGCTTCATTCCCAAAAGAGTGTAAACCTTCTAAGGTACAGCCTTTGTCAGGAGTATAGAGCCCATGGGGGGTCTGCTTCTGAGCCGTGTAGTGGCGCTGCTTCCAACTGAAAAGGGTAGGGCAAAAAATCTTTTTACCATTAAGAGATTGAGAACATTGTTAATGTATTACAAGCTGCACGATGTAGCTTAGAAGCAGAACCCCTGGGCTCTACACTTTTGACAAAGGCTGTACGTGTTACAAACCGCTCTGGCCGACGGCTGCCAGGCTCAAACCGCGAAAGCACAGGGGACGCTTTACGCTAGCTCAGAGTCAGCGGTAAACAGAATTTACTAAGGGCAGTTCGCCCGTGTAAGGTTCACGTATATCTGTGCGCTGGTGGAAAGAAGGAATTAGACAAGTGCAGGGAATACACAAAACATTTAATTTATATCAGGGAAGACACAAGGTAGAAATGAAAAGATGGAACAGTGAGATTCAAAGCTTATTCAAACCAAGAACGCGACAAGACATGTGTAGACACACAAGCGAACTGAACCAATTAGCAAGCAAATAATGAAAGCGTAAAAACTATGACAGGCAGCAAAATGCGACCAGGAAATAAATAATCATAAGAACAGTCCAACACAGTCAAAGATTGTCCTAGACTGGCTCAAAGGCTTCCGACTCGATGTGATGAGAACCATGCACCCGGCGCCTGTACTTCAGCCCCTAGCGCGCCGCAGACGGACCACGTACTGCACTCTCTTCCAGTGCGTGCTTCTAAACGACAGTCTCGGACTGTGTTCGGTGCGCTCGCGCTGTTTACTAGCACCCCGCGCTTGCGGCTCTTGTCGGGGCGTAGACTTCACCTGCAAGCAAAGCCGGAACTGTAAGGAACTCTGATTGCTAGAAGCCTACCCCGCTCCCCTCCCCATGGCTTCATCGCATAGCGAGCTGAGCGCTCACGTGCATCTCCAGCACATGAGGGCAAAATAAAGTTTTTGGCATTGGTCAGTTATATAAGCCAATTACAATATTGCTAAATAATATTTTATACGCGCCCATCAGAAATTGTAGAACTGGCGTTTGGCGCATGATCGCCTTATGTGCCTTATGTGACGGTTGCTCAACATGCCTCCCTCGTTAAAAGTTCTTATTCTATCCACATTCTTTTATTGTTCGTCTTGCACTTCTCCCCCATATTTCTCATTTTCTTTATGTTCACTTGACAGAAACGAGGGATCTATTGCTTATCTGAGAGGCAAATGTATGCTATATTCATCAGAGCCCGCCAATGTGCAGTGTAAGCTAAAACAGACATCGGTATGTTTCGTCGTTGACTCGTTGCCCAACCGCGGTGGCCTTTGTTAGACAGTTGGTTAGATGCAACGAATGAATAGTCACAATACTGCCGACTGGACATAGTGCAAATATACGCTCGCATTGCGTTGGCGCATGACTGAATATATAAATCAATCAATATTTGGCAGCAAAACACTGCTAACCGTCTCCAAAAATCTCGATATAAATCCTTGTGGCTTGTCTTTTTTTACTTTCAGAACCACCTGATCAAACTTGTGGAGTGTATACTGCCAATACGGAAGGAGATAAGGTTTGCTGCCCTTTTTGTTTACAGTCAGGGAGCCATCCTAGTAGCCGCTTTGAAAATAACTGTGTGTGAATATTTATTCACATTGGTAAAAGAGTATCAAACTACTGATCACGGTGCAGCCTCTTAAATATGGCGGAGTTCACGTATTAGTATTATGAAACAAATATATTTATGCAATTATTTTAAGTTGAGGACAACGCAGAAGACTATGGAAAGAACAATGGTCGGGCTAACTTTAATAGTTAGGAAGTGTGCAGAGTGGGTCAGAGAATTAACCCAAGTTACTGACATTCTAGTGGAAATCATGAAGAAATGGGCATGGGCAGGACATGTAGCGCGAAGAGAGGATAACCGATGGTCGCTTAGGGTAACAAACTGGATTCCAAGGGAAGGAAAGCGTAGCAGGGAGCGGCAGAAAGTTAGGTGGGCGAATGAGGTTACGAAGTTCGCAGTGGTCAAGTGGACGCAGCTAGCACAGAACTGGCTTAATCGGAAGAATATGGGAGAGGGTTTCGCACCTGCATTGGGTATAGTCAGGCTGATGATGATGACTTATTTAAAAACAAAGCTTCTACGTACACCCCGAGGCTTAAAGCCGCTGAGGCTCATAGTCACTGTAAGTGAATGAAATAACCAATTAGAAGGCCTGGGTTTTAGTCTCCAGATTTTACACCAGCACTTGGCATGAATACACTCTGTTGTGTATGACCGTGGAGATAATATTTTTTTAAATGGAAAGCGCTTGGTTCCCAAGCTAGAGAACCGCCGGTGTGCATGTCTAGCAAAGGTGATTTCCTTTGACCCGACACTATTACCAGTATGAGGCGCAGTGCCGCATTTACAGTCGGTCATTTCGCCTGGAATAGGGTTGATCATGTGTCAGGCTTTCACACTGATTCTACATTTGTCTTAACAGGTGCTCATAGGATGCACGATTTACTGCAAAAATTATACCAAGCCCTATCCAAGCCAACAAGAGTGCGTGGTAAGTATTGTATTCAGAAGCCCACTGGCAGCATGCTTTTGGAGCAAAGGACTTCATCGTCATGGTATTTCGTAAGCGAAAACTCTCGGGTCTACTTCGCGGCTGATGAGGGCGTTGTCCAATTATGCAATGGTCGAGGGAACCTTATTAATCCATGCATTATCTCGGGAATTCAAAACTGATTGCATAAGCTGTTGATTTTTGAACTGTTTCTACTTGTCATTTAGGATCAGCATTGGTTCCAGATGCTGCATTTATGTCCCTGATGCCTTGATATCAAATGCACTATTAAAGCCAATAGCGTTTATTAGATAGGTGCAGTAAGCCTTGCTTGTATTGATGTAGGTATTTGTGTGTATGTATAGTTTTGTTTGAAGTCTAAGGCCCTGTTAATTAAATTTCTTTGCTGGTGTCCCCGATCTTCATACCCATTGATAGTGAGATAAATATAAATCTCACCCTAGTGGCACTTTGGCTAGTAGTAATATCTGTGGATCTTAGGTATGCAGTTGGCAGCGATGGCCGAGACAAATTCGCAGCTGATGTTCTGCGGTTTTAGCTGTTGAAAATAATAAGTAAAATATTATTGGAGCACTTTGCTAACTGGTTCCATGATTCGTTACCCCCCTTTTCAGTGATCATTCTTCGCCTACTCTCAGCTGACGACAACCTGAGCACTTTCAGCTTCCTTGAGCGCTCCATAATCTCTGCGGTTCTCCGCGAGAGCTGATCTAGCGCCGCCCTATCCTTATCGTTCATTCCGGGCAACAGGAGGCTCGCTCTTCTTTCGCTTAGAATGCATAGCTCATCGAGCGTTGCTTCGACGTCAGCAAACAAGCCCGAAACGAGCGCCGCCGTAGCTGATATATCTAACATCACTGCCTTTAACATGTTTGTGTACTTCAGTCTCGCCTTCCTTCGCACTCAGTGAAGCCGCCAGCCCATTGCCCGCACTGCCATCTTTGCGAAATCTTGTGTTCTCTAATTCAGTTTCCGCTATTTCGATCTCTATGTGCAACTATTACATGTGATCAGCGACAGACATTACTGACCTTTCCCTGACGGCTACCACCTCAACAGTCGCCACCAGTACCAATTGCTTGTCCCCTTCTTCGCTGCGGGCCACTACGCCCTCGCGACTACGTATATTATAGCCCATGGTTGCTATCGTCACCTTTCGGTGACGAAGCCGTAGGCACCAATACAAGAGACTACGATTTCACTGACAGAAACTCCGTATTGAGCTGACCTTCGCCTGCAAAAGAACTAAGCAATTATGCGGCGGCGATAACAGCAAGAGTGCTCTGCGGTCATCGAACTACGAAAGCCTATTTAAATCAGCCATGCTCAATTTAAATCTGCGCAGAAACGTCTAGATAAACCGGGTAAGGGATTATGCAAATACCTGGAATAATGCGGCAATAGTTTGTTTGCCTGTGATAATTCAAGGCTAACCTCGACGCATCTGGTGCTACAAAGAAGGAGATAAAGACACATTTTGGGCGACACAGAGCATGGACAAATAGAGAGCACAAGGTCTTTCTGCGCGCTAATTATTCACAGTGCTAAAAGATGAAGGCTGCACACCGGTGGCTGTTAAAAAAAATCAATATTTTAACGGTTCGGGGCACTATGGTGCCCTCGAAGCAGAGGCAAAAAGGCACACACACCTGTTTAACATCGTGCTGCCGGGGAACGCAAATTTGTCGATGCCTGAGGTGCCCACAATGTTGTTGATCCACATTTTATGTTTAGTGCCAGTTAAGCAGCTGGTTTTTTTCTCTCATCAAAGTTCTCTTTTTCCTATTCGCTCCGACTAACACTCATAATTGAGAAGTACAGAACTTATTTATAGCTAATTATAAACTGCAGAACTCCTCGTTCCGAATGGAGCTTCTCTCCTCGGCACCTAAATCCAGCCTTCCCTCCAGGCCCTTTTTGATGTGACCCTCTCTCTCGATGCCCCTCTCGCCAGGGTATTTGAAGACCCATATTTATCCTTATCTTTTTTTTAAATTTCTCTAAACAAAAGCCCCGGATGCTTCGGTGAACCTGGCGATGGTATGGATTGATAAGAACTTATATTGTCCACCATAAATGGAGGCCCTTTGCTCTACTCCCCACCGCGGCACGCAGGCCTAGGGGATGGGGGATGGAGCCTCCGCGACTAAAGTTTAACAAAGAGATTTTGTCTCTTCGCCGTCTCAGCCTCCAGGCGGACGGCTTGTTGCTGCCAAGCGGGGTCTTCGTCCCGCAGCAAGCTTTCTCAGCTCTCTCTGCTATTGATACCTTCCTCGACTCCAGAGGAGTCGACAAATTCCCATATATTGCGGTTGACAGTACCCCTCTCCGCACATGCTTTACAAAGATCATTTACATGTTCGCCTGGTAGGACGGGAAGGGCCATACTGGGTTAACAAAATTTCCAGCTTGCAGTCGCCGGCATGCGGTCGCCTTTCTGTTACTCAGTATCTTGCCACTCATCTGACGTGGCTCCGAACCGCGGCCAGTTCGGATTACATCCCTCCACTGGGCGGTGAGCTCTCTTGGAGCACGTGTTTCTTTCGTCCCTGCCGCCTTCCAGGTGTCGCTCTTACTGTTCCACCGTTCTTAGTATAACTCGTCCATCGTCACTCGGTGGGACGCGCGGCACAAGCATTCACACAGAAAAAGCCGATATTTCATTTTGTCGTTACTGGCGCAAGGCACACCACGCACAAAACCTGCACACTCACCAAGATTTCTTCCACGGTAACCATCATCTTGGTGCCCGTTGTAGTCGCTACACCGTCACAAATGTCTAGTCATCACACCATCATCCTTCAATGTTAATCACACTTAGAGTTCTTCCCGTGGCATATCCAGTTTGATTGCGCCTTCTTACTCTATAGCCATGCCCCCTGTTTCGTCAGTAGCCCCTTTCTGGATGGTTTACATAGGAACCGCACTCCAGTGACGAATTGCTTCTTTTGCCACAATCTTTTTACACCCGGTGTGTACCCTCCGATTGGCTGCCATCGGTGGCATCCAAATTCCGCTTATTCCAACTTCTACTACAACTACACAGATAAAAAACCTGTTAAACGGCGCCTAACGGGTGTCAGTACAAAATGAACATAAAACTGGAGAACCTTAAGCTCCGACTTTAAAGGCAGTACGTGGCAGCTTTCGTAGCTCGCATCTGCCGGATACTTTTTCGGGCCATAGTTCACATATTTGCAGTTTGCTGCTCGCTTACCACTAATATGGGAATTTTGCAGCGTTAGCTGCATTTCTCAAGATTTAAGGGGGTCTTCTCGGACAACCAATAAGGCAAGATAATATGACGGGCAGAAGTCATTACCCCACACTTGAGGAGAGTTTCAGCACACAAGGTATGCGCAGATGTGAATTTTCGGCGGCTGGCGCGGAGAACAGATGAAAAAGAACACAAAACAAATCCCTCTATGACCAAAACAGCGGGAAGGGCGGCAAGTTTTCCAATCCGGGCTTTGCTCGCGACCATCTCAGATTTCCTTTTAAAATGTCGAGAGATATTATGTTACGGTGACGCACATTGTGCGAACCTCGTTTGTCGAAAAATGATTTTTCGGCCCGTGGCGGCCATCTTCCATCTGAAGCCTGCAAAGCCGTAATCACACGAAAAATTTTCTGTCGTATAACCACCAAAATTGTTTCGTGCACGCAAAATACATTCCCCTTTCATACGCAATGATTTAAAGTAACTCTTCATTGATTTATGTGAAAATAAATCATAGAAGAATGTACAAGAAAAAATTTCAAATTTTATTAACATATTTTTTTATGTGGTAAATTCAACTATTTTTTGAAGTTCTTTTAAAAGCAAAAAGCCTATAAAAATAGCACACAGATAACACAATACTAGATGCCTCGGAAAAAAAAAACTAAATTTGAAAAATTTAGTCGTTTGAGGCATATTTCGCTCTCAATCACCTAATCATATGTTCTTAGTTAATATATGAAAGATACTAACTTACGTACCGTTCAGTGCCATGTATTTCGAAAAGTTTAATTAGGTTACTTTTTGTTTTAAGCGAGAAAATTATTGTTCAATTAGAGTCCTTGCAGGCAATCACGGTATAGATAGAGCACTTTATCACACTTTCCACTGGCTGCATATATATACCGAACCAGCACTGAACCGTTTAGTTCAATGCTGTGACAGGACTGAACGCTTCCAGCTTCGAAAGCACAGGAATCTGCTAGAGTACACGGATACAAAAATTAAAATGAAGAGGCAGTACGGCATAGGGATTAGGATACACCGCAAGGTAGGTAACATGAGATGCATGAAGAGTGCTGCAGAGACCGTTCTTAGCCTGCAACTGTCGGAAAGGCTATGAAATGCAGCTGCTGCTTTGGGTTCTAGCTTCAGTAGACTCAATAGACTCAATAGCACACTGGTGGCGTTTGGCCGGGCAGCACGAGTTTCGCTTTCTGTTGTAAGATACTTCATGGATATTTATTTTGGTCTCAGCATTTAGAGTAACTGCTTATCTAAGATGCGTCGCGTGTTGTTTTATGTACGCCATTTCCGTCCATCAAGCAAATAATTGCGGCGATAGAGAAGACCGTCATGAATGGAGGAGTGGTGGGCTTACCGGACGAGTGCCTTTGATTAATGACCGGGAGTGGGACTTGAAAGTCCAAAAGTGCACTTATCCACGGGTCATTCCGCGGGTCATGTCGACAGTAGTAACAGTCTACAAATAGTAAACACAGACGTGGTCAGACGAGGAATGACTTGGCAATGACGAGCCGGAAAGAGTGCCCGCGTCCGTATGCTTCAGACGTGATCAATAAATGACATGAATGTCATACTCCTAGAGACGGAGAGCCCAGCGAGCAAGGCGGCCGGATGGGTCTTTAGAGAGGCCAGCTAGCACAAAGCGGGGTGATCGGTCACGACGTAAAACGGCCGACCATACACAAAGGAACAAAGTTTTTCGATGGCCCAAATAATGGCCAGACATTCTCTTTCTGTTACAGAATAATTAGACTCTGCTTTCATTAATGCTCGGCTGGCGTATGCCACAACGTACTCGCTGAAACCAGGCTTACGTTGGGTAAGGACGGCACCAAGCCCAATACCGCTGGCGTAAGTGTAGATCTCCGTAGGCGCAGTCGGATCAAAGTGGCGGAGAATGGGAGGCGAAACCAAGAGGCGGCGTAAAGTGTCGAAGGCTTTATCGCAAGGGGGAGTCCAGGCGGCAAGGTCGGAGCTGCCGACAACGAGCCGGGTCAGAGGAGCGATGATAGAGACGAAGTTCAAGATGAAACGTCGGAAGTAGGAACAGAGGCCGATAAAGCTATGGAGCTGCTTCAGTGAGGTTGGCTTCGGAAACGCTGCTATTTCGCCAAGTTTGGTGGGGTCGGGAAGAATGCCATCCTTAGAAATTACGTGGCCTAAAATTGTGTTTTCGAGCGGCAAAGTGGCATTTCAAATTCAAATGAAGCCCAGTGTCGGTGACACACACGAGGACATGCTTCAGGCAGAGAAGCTAAGAAGAGAAGTCGGTAGAAAAAACTACAATGTCTTCCAGATAACAAAGACAGGTCTGCCACTTGAGTCCACTAAGAACAATGTCCATCAGGCGCTCGAAAGTAGACGGGGCATTGCAAAGGCCAAAGGGCATAACATTGAACTCGTATGAGCCTTCCGGTGTTATAAAGGCAGTTTTCGAGCGGTCATCGTCAGCCATCGGCACCTGCCAGTAGCCAGAGCGCAAATCCAAAGAGGAGAAATACTCAGCTCCCTGTAGACAGTCAAAGGCGTCGTCGATTCGTTGCAGAGGATAGACGTCTTTGCACGTGATCTTATTTAGCCTACGGTACTCGACGCAAAACCGAATGAAATCATCTTTCTTAGTGCCCGAAACAACCGAAGAAGCCCATGGACTGTATGATGGCTGTATGACGCCCCGGCGAAGCATATGGTGACTTCAGCAATGACTTGGCGCTGAGAGGCCGGCACGCGATAAGGACGCTGCCGCAAAGGTGCGTTTGTACCAGTGTCGATTATGTGCTTAACAACATACGTGCGATCCAGAGCAGTGTGAGGAAGGTCGAAGGCAGAAGTGAAGCTCTGTAGGAAGGCAGCGAGTTGAGCGCATTGCGCGTGTGGAAGATCTGCGTCAATAGCTTGTTCAAAAATATCGGGTGGTGTCGAAGCGGTCGCTATATCGCAAGAGCTGAGAACATTAACGTCAAATGAAGTAGGCGTTGCAGGAAGGGTATTTACAAGAGCGAGAACAAGTTCTTCAATCCGACCCAGACACTCGCCGTGTAGCAGGACGGACGGGCACGAAAATGTGTTCGAGACGTACATTGCACTGACGCCATCTTTGAACTTAAGAACAGCAAATGGAAGCAGGAGACAGGGATGGCGTGAAGCGGCATCGTAAGGTGTGAAGAAGACAGTCGAAGTAGTAACGCTTCCACAAGAGAGTGGAACGAGGGCAGCAGAAATTGGAGGAATGTCTGTGTCACTGGCGACAAAGAGTTTTGCAGACCGGGTAGGGACGTTACGCAAGACAGTATCACAAAAAGGAAAAAAAGGCAATTTACGTGCGGGCGCCGTCAATAACGACACGATGATTGGAAAGGATATCTTAGCCCAGGGTGATGTCGTGTGAACAGTGAGACAGTACAATAAACTTGATGCTGTATAAGATGTCTTCGATGAAAACAGGGGCCGTGCAAGGCGCTGAAGGATGAATGCGCTGTGATGAGGTGGGGAGAAGCGAAAAGTCAGACAGCGCGGTGGTCACCTTGCGAAGACGACGGCAAAAAGCTTCAATGATGACGGATACGGCAGCGCCCGTCTCAAAAAGAGTGAGTATTGAGACGCTGTCGACAAACCCTTGTATTACGTTAGCAGGAGTACACGGAGGACCTGAATAATTTGAACCAAGCGCAGTTTTTGCCCCGGGAGGGGCGACTGTTAGTTTCCCTCAACAGCGCCGCGCTAGTGGTATACGTTTCAGTGTCGCTAGATATAAAGTCGGAACCGGGTGGAGTTCTCGGCGAGGGTTGGTCGGTATCGTATGTGTATAGTTTCAGAGATCACGCCAAGAAGGTGGAAGGCGTTGGCGGCGAAGGCGTTGGCCGCAAAGGCGTGCAACAGGGTCCGGTAGCCCACAAGAGTAGCAGATTGGCCGGTTGTCCGCAGTATGCCAAGGGTCTGTTGGAACAGGAACATGGAATGCAGACCCCAGGCAAAGGATGGTTGGAAGGTGCGACCTGGTAGAAAACAGGCGCGGTTGGCATTAGCGACCTGGCCGCAACTTAGGCGTACGTCAATGGTGCCGTTACTTGCGCCTGCACAGGGCTGGACGGCGGCACAGGGCTGGGCGGGAGCACGGGGCTGAGCGGAAGGACATCAGCGATGTGGTCTTGGACGACACGCCGTATGGTAGGGACCACAGATGGAGATATGTCAGGAACAAGGTGGCCAGTATCTTGTAATTATTTCTGCGTGCTCAAGCTGACTGCATCGCTGTAAAAGCATATGTTTTGTTATCTAGAGTTAAATCAGAAAATAATTGCTTGCACAACAATGTATACACAACAATGTATAAATGTTACAACTGCTACCGGTGACATGCTGGCCTAGTCAGGCAACGAAACCAAATATCGACAGCGGAGTGGTAAGCACTCGCCGTGGTTCTAGAAGCTTTCATTTAGCTGAAATGGCAGGGGAGAAAATTGTTCAGTACTTATAATATCATATCACGCTTGAAACTTGAAACGTGGAACCCACCTATAGACAGATCCCACCGACCGATCTGAGCATGCGCCGGTTTTCCGGAAGTTGCAGTACCATCAAGTTTGTTGTAGTCGGCTGTTGGCTGGTAGCGCGCGCACATGCGACTGCATTATTGCAATCTCCGCTCCACAGGAACTCAACGCACATTAACCATACTTCACTGCCGAGTAAACATTGTTGTCATAATTTCACAAATTTACAGTGACTGTTACATGCACAGCAACCGTTCCAAGAGTGTTAAATTTGTTTCTTTTTTAACCAGTAACTTCGTTCGGTTGTAAGAGCTTGTTGGAAATAATCGAGGGCTGCGTACTAAAAATTGTGTAATGGTCCTTTGTAGTTCTGGTTGTGAATGGGTGACTGATGTGTGATAGGCGATTGCGAAGAAAAAATGATTGTAATTGACTTAAAGAAAATAAAAATGGATGAATTTTGACCAATTCATCCATTTTTATTTTTTTATTTCTTTAAATGAAGGGGGATTCAGCGGTGTCAAAATGCTCGGAACGAAAATCCGATGCATGATGATGCTAATAGAAAAAAATATAGAATGTAATTGATCAATTATTTAGTTGAACTAATTGAAAAATGAGATATTACAAAAAAGGGTTTCAATGGTGGCAAAATGTTCACAATGAAAAGCCATTGCTTGATGATCTAATAAAAAAAAATAAAGTGTGTTTAATAACATAACTGAAATTACAAAAAAAAACAAAGAAATAAAAAATCGGGGTTCAAAGGTGATAATATACATACAACGAAATGTCAGTGCTTGATATACTAATCAATAAAATTTAGACAATGAAACTGACCAAATATTTATTCCAAATAAAGGAAAAACTGAAAAATTATGAAGAGGGGTCAAATACACACAATGAAAAAAAAATACTTGATGAAAATGAAAAATTAGTGTATATGTGACCGACTGAAAATTTCAATAATTGTATAAAATGAGAAAGTGCATATATCTGTGTCAAATTAATTATGATACCTTTGAACTGCCTTTTATAATAACATAAGATTATAAAATATTTCAAATAATTATTTAATCAATTACACACACTAAACTTTCTTATTTAGCACCATCTAGCATTAATTTTTCATCCCTGGCATTTTGACACTTTTGAACTCCCTTTTTAGAATATTCACTTATTTCAATTCTTTCAGTTATTTATCTAATTACGCACCTTAAAATTTCCTAATTAGTATCATCACGCGTTGGCTTTCCTTTCCGAGCATTTTGGCACTTTTCAACCCCCTTTTTCTAATCTAAATTTCTGAAAGATTTCAATCAATTAATTGATCGATTAAACACTCTAAATTTTCTTCCTTACAATCATCAAGAATTTGCTTTTTGGCCTCAGAATTTTAGTACCTTTGAACCCTGATTTTTTCCAGTTTTTTCACGTTTGAATTGTTAAAAACGTGTTTGAACAATTACACACTAAATTGTCTTAATTCGCATGATCAAGCATTGGCTCTTCATTGCTACAATTTTGACATCTTTAGAGTCTCATTTTTCAAATTTTTAATTTCTCTTCTATTTATTACATATTCTAAATTTTATTAAACAGCACCATCTGCACTGGCTTTTCATTCTGATAATAGGACACACAAGTTTTAATTTTTCAAATTGTTTCAACTAATTAAATAGCAAATTACACAAAGTTTTCAAAAGTTAGCGTCATCAAATTTGGTTTTATTCTTAGCGTTTTGAGACTATTGAACCACTGATTTTACATTTTATTATTTCCTTATTTAATCGATTAATTACACTGATTCCATTAGCTCGTCGTCGCATATCAAACACCAATCAATTATCAGTAGAAGGACAAGTTACCATGGCACGTCTTTTACTCAGGCCTTCTTATTTTCCACATGCGATGGCGACAACTATTGCTTGACTACTGAACAACGCCGATGGCTTTTCGGCCGAGCAAGCTGTATAAGTTATTGCCTAAATACATAAAACTAAAAAAATATATGTACCATGGGCTGTTATAGTGCCCAGGAACGAGACAGGTGAATTTTCCTAATGCACGCCGGCATACACACGAGCTAAAAATCGTTTGGAAACACGGCGCGCTGGCTCTCTGGACGGCTATAGTATAGCTATAGCGGCCAGTTGACACGTACCAGCATGCACCGCGACAGCAGTGGCGTCGTGAAACTGGCCGGTGGGATCACTGCCGGTCTCGAGGGAGAGATCGCTCTCTTGCCTACGGCCTTCTCAATCGCCGCGGAAGCAATGCGAGCTTTTTTTTTTAATAAAACCTGTTTTCTTTTGAATAAAACCCCAGTAGTCTGTTCAGCGCAACGTGTATTTTTCGGGCGAACATCGGGAAAGAGTATTCATCAGTGTGCGCCAGAGACCAAAATCTGGCCACTTGGCGAGTACCTTGAAGTAGGGATGAACGCTAAGCGAAATTCACCTCTCTAGTATTTCAAGTAGAGTCGTGGTAGAGAAACCGGGCTGGGGGGACGGAGAACCTCAAAAGCGGCTTCATTAAGGGAACTTGTCTCAGACGCCGGAAGCCCGGCAAACGCCTTATGGTGGTGGAATGATCGTGCGGCCGAGGGCCGCACATTCGGCAATAGAGAGTGCTCGCCTTCTACGGAGGCCTGGAAGGGAGCTCGAATGTAATTGACTATCAGTCAAAATCCTACGCTGCCCACATTCCCTTCCAAATTCCCATAACCCTATCCTCATTCCTACTTCCCCTTCCCCAACAACCTATGCTTTCCGCTACGTTTCAGGGGAGATACGTGGGGTATGCCCGGGCCCACTCCCTCGGCTGTGGGTGGCTGAGTAGCATTCCAACCTTTTATTTATTAACTCCCAATAAAAAACTTTGTCCGGATGGACCTGCTAATTTACGTCGCCGATTCCGGAACTTTTTATAACCGCGATACATTAGTGGGGCGGGAGGAGTCTGTCTTTGGACTCCATCTTACCCAATGTATTCCTATCTGCCCGTGTTTCTAGCGCTGTTTTAACGTAAGGCCCAACTAACTTGCCCAAAAATACACTTTGCTCGAGCTTTTCTCTTTGAGTTACGCTCTCCGTCGCCGCAAGGGGCGCGCCCTCAGCGGTGGCAGGTGGCTTTTGCTTGGTTTCGTGCTGTCGCCTGCGGGTTTCTTGGGGAGTGCAGCCCCAAAATGAAAGAACACAGAAGATGCTGCAGCGGCATGTCGTCAGCGTACTACACACGTGAACGGAGTCTTTATATAAAAAACACTGGCGCTCAGGAAATGTTCGACGAGCATATGACCTGCATTGCGGCATAGCAGCAACGTTTGTTGATTTTTATCCGAATTTTTTCCCAAGCCTGTACAAAAATAGGAAAAGCAAAATTGAGGGAACAGTGATTACATCGAAGTTCTTTCAGGACTAACATGACAGCAACTCGTCTGCAACGGCAAAGGTGTCTTTCAGCCCTAAATTCGAAACCATCCAGGTAGCACCGAAGATGAAAATAATTTTTAAAAAATGTATGGTAAGTTCCATAATGCTTGCGTGACAAAGTATTAGTACAACAGTCAAAGTAAACGCTGTAAGGTCGAGTTTTCAGTGTTATTATATAAATGAGAAAATCTGTTGTATTATAAACAATATTTTATTTTCAAATAAACTTTGGTTTAATGAAATCTTTACTTATTATAAAAACTATCAAAACAATGGTTTATATTAATGACACCACTTGTCCTGGAAGCGGTAAAAAGAGGCCAAAAATGACACAGGTGATACTCGATTGCTGTGGCTAACAAATGAGTTCGCCTGCTATATTGAAATCATCCAAGAAACTTCTAAAGCGTTCAAGAAGTGCACTTTCACTGAAGAAACATTTCAAGCACTGTTGTTCGCCACGAAGTCTACTGTGAAAGCGGTAGAATACCTCCGCTGGAGAGGCTCCGTCCTCAACAGGAAACTAAATAGCGACCCCATTGCGGCTCTCTTCGGGAAGGTAAGGCTAATGTGCAGAGGGAACGACATGTTAGACGTGAGGGCCGTAACTGCGGCACTTGGCCACATTGTAAAAAGAGACGTTTCATCTAGGAGTAAAATCAAGGCACCTTGCGTCGATGCCGAAGAAATCATTTCTGCTCTGCTGAAATCAGTAACCGAGGAACTGAAGGAAGTGATGGCATCTCCTGTCATCCCATTAGCCACTATCATATATTCCTGTTTAGCCTACGTCACAGGATACATTAGTAAGTTAAGCGCTGATTCGCGTGTGACGCTTGCGCTATCCTTCTTGAAACTAGCGAAAGAAGCAGCCCCATGTTCTCTTAAACGAGCACTAGATTCTAGCGGACTGTATTATCCGAAGCCAGAGTTTGTTGACCTATTGGAAAAAGTTTTTCTTTTTTTTCTAAAAAGCCGTCGTGCATCTACCACGCACAAATCCTCTCGATGTACATCAAATCCTGATTCAACCAGCACTCTAGAATTCACCATTGCTGAGTTGCCCGGAAGGAATTGACAATAGCCATGGTATAAATAAGGTCGGCTTCTTTGATACCTGAAAAATTTATCCGAATCCTTCCTGTAAATTATGCCAAGAAAATGACAGACAGAAACGTGAGGCTAGATCCTTATGTGCACAAACCGTCCAGGAAGAGTTTGAGACGGTGAATTTTATAGCCGCAGGTCGCGTTTTGATGAATTGATGAATATGTTACAATGTGTAACTTGGATATTTTTTTATTGTTTCCCGCTCTTTCCAATTATGCATAATTGTTTATGTCAATTTCCTTGATTAAGAATTGTTCATCCTAAACCGACTGCGTCTGTATTACATCTGCGTCAGTCGCGAGAGAACATCCATTGTTAATAAAAACAGCGCGAACAGGAAGACACAAGAGAAGATAAAAGGAAGCTACAGGACAAGCGCTAACTCAAAAATCTCAGCCTCAGTCCAACAATGTATCTTGGGGAGACAACATATAAACCTTCGGTCTTTCAACCAACTGATTTGTTTTGAACGAAGCTAGAACAACCCACTCCACTAGACAACTGAAATTTTAAATATATGGGCAAATTTTTGTTCCTTAAACTGAATTTCAGACGCTCCATGCATTTTCGCTGATGGCTCTCTTGCTCTAAAAGAAAACGGCAGCGGTTGACAGAATCTCTACCCATCACTTTGCCACGCACTCGCGTTAGGTCGCGCTACACCTGCTTACAACTTTAAAATGCAGACTGCATAGCCTGGTACATTTATTTTTGTACAAAATTTAGGAGCAAAAAGTGTTTAGTTAAGTGTACCCGAAGCTTCATTCGATCGTGCTCGGCCGTACGGACGAGGGCGCACGCGCGCGTGGGCGGATTATTGACTGTGTTTTATTCCTCATAAACGATAAATCTTAGACACCGATTACTACGTCTTTGTATAAATATGAGGGGTGAAATGTGTTGACCTGCCGGTTGCAACTGATGCGGGCGGAGCGAAGAGCGAGAGCTCGTTTCCCTTGCTCGCGAACGGCGGTAGCAGAAGCGTAGCAGTGGGGCGGTGGCGACACCACCGAGGCGCGGCAGGAGGTAGAAACAGACCCCATTGGTGAGGTGGTAAGAGAAGAGAAGCACGCTCTCCCTCGAGACCGGCCTTGGTGGGACAGGTCTATATCGTCGCTTTTGGGGCGCAATGAATTAACAGCTCTTGACTAAGCAATAAACATGTGTTCGAATCCAGTGAGTGAATTTCATTCATATTTTTTTAATCACGACATTCAAATAAATTATTAAGATCTTTCCTGGGATGTACTCTTTTTTCGGTTACATAATGCGATGTTTCTGATTCTTAGTAGCCTGAAAACAAGTCGTGAACGCTGCCAGCTGCGGCAACGATTACACGATGCGATCTTTAGACTATTCAATTCCTGTCTTCAGTGAGTGTATGTTACTTTTAGGTTGCGTTCAGAGACAGCTCTCAGCAACAATCGCAACTTAACACGCTGATAGACAACCAATGAGAAAAAAGAAGTCGCGGGACCCTACCGTTTAGAAAACGCAATTACGACGCGCCGATATCCAAACTTATTCAACGTACCAAAGATGGCGCGACAGACGCAACCATTGTACTAGGCTCAGTACTGTAAGTAATTGTAATTCAGAAAACTATTTTCTTAATAGTGCATTTCAGTTTGCGTAGTGTGCTGTATGGTCGAATAAAGCGTAAGGTTGTCTTTTATATTTTAGTGACGTACTGGACACTTTCGTTGTTGGAGTTTTCCGGAAACGGCAATAGGCTTCCCATAGTCTTGGCTGCATAGCCAGTAGAACTCCGGAAGTATAGTCGGCCTGATGCGACGACGCTGAGCGTGTGCATAAAAGAAGTGCCATCAAGCCTGAAAAAATGCGAGTTGCCGCTGTGTAAATTCCACCTGTAACAATATGTGATCTTGCACATATTGTGATATCTTACTACTGCATGTTAATGAGCGTTCTTTGGGTGCTACAAAGGAGGATTAATGATTGCTGAATAAGTGAGTAACAAAGTGAATGCCTGTAAATGGTTATCAGTGATGCGAGGTTGGAACTTGGCACAAATGACGCTTTCACGTCTGCCATTGTTTTAATAATTTCTATTACTATTGCCGCGCTAGCGAAGAGGAAAAAGACCTCTGGTGGAGAAGCAAGCGGCGTGGGCACGTCCGTTTGGAGTTGATCGCCATTTTGGCTTAGTGTCTTTGTTAGCAATAAAGGTGATTACCTGGTAAACGTCCTTAACATCAGTCTTCGGCTACACATGGTGGTCTATCTTGAACATAATCAAAGACGGAGCTCAAGTGTGCTGCCAGTTTCTTTTTTTTTTTCAGTTATCCTGTGCCTCAAAATGAGCTCAGGCTTGAGGCGAATCGCAAGCTGTTTGAAGTTCTGCTGTGCAGTAAACATGAGGAAACGTTCCATCTTCCACATTGCTCTTATTCTGAAACAACTGTGCCAGTTCCTATGTCGGGAAACCATGAAAAGAAAGTATGTGCGCGTAAAAGAGTTCGGGCAGGCCTGAGAGTTCAATGCCGAGGCCGCTTGCGTGACATATCACGGGGGTTACAGATCTTACACAATTTTTTATGATCAATGTTTGCAACGTTCTTAATGCGTAAATGGTCAGCTAGTCCGCTTTTGCTAAAATTATTAGGCCGCTCTTAAATATCTCTCCAATGTTATTTCTTTCCAGAACATTACACTTGATGCAGCAAACGCCATGCAAGAAGGAGTACCCTACTGGTGTCCCGTGGGCATCTGTGTAACAGGTTATTGCTACAGAACAGGACTGAAACTTCCTTGTTGGACATAGTTTTATTTCTTTGTTGGCGTTTGCTTGGAGACATTGGTGTTGCGAATTTCGCGACTACCATCTTTCGAGAGCGTGAATAAAAGAGCCGCATTTCACATCGGAACTAAATTTAGCAAATTGCTTAAATGACGAATGTATGCTTTTTACTCATTTAGGTGTCAGAAACCGGCATACGAATTACGCGCGAAGGCATTCGGGAGCGCTTGTAACTTCAAGATTCGCATTTTGCGGAGATGACGAACTTGTATGCTTAACATTGGGGCCGATAAGAGAGTACCAGGGCGTAAAGTACCCATGTTCCTGGCTCAGGGCCGCGATGGCGTCCATGCCAAATATTGCCGACTTGCCTATGTGCATAACGCTGGACTAAATGATTCACGTAAATGGTATGACGAAGATAGCTTGAAGACGTTTTGAAGATAGCTGATGCAGGGGAGTGATGGATGGTCCGGAAAACCATGTGCAGGCTGATGTCAGATGACGGAAAGATAATCGGCCTTACGTTGCCGAAATTCTGGCAGTGTGAACAGATAACGAGAGTTTACCTCGCAGTTGAGGGAACGATTACATGCTAAGCTGGGTTGTGGTATCGACTGTAAAATTGAAAATTTGTCGAAAGAGCCGGGTAAAGCAGTCGGGATCTGATTGCGCGGCTCGGGGAAACAGAACGGCCTTTTCAGCTAAGGTTTAAGCTGTAAGGGTCGCAAAGGGCAGAGAAGCAGTCGTGGTGGTCGCTGCATGCAGGATAAACCGTAGGACGGTGCACGCGGGGACCGGCTTTTTTCTTCACTATCCTAAGCGCTGGTCGCATTCACGGAAAAGAAGGTAAGCAGGTAAGAAGGTAAAATATGAATAGTGTGTTTTGGCTAAGTAGATTGATGTCATCACTGCATATAGAAACTTGCGTTTTTTGGCGCCTTTTATTCGTTGGTGGTTTAGATTGTTCGGAGAGCATTTTACCTTTAAAAGCACGGTATAACTATGAACAAAAAGTGCTGCCAAGAGCCACGTCTTGAATATTTCACAATCGACGTGAGCGTGCAGTAAAAAGTTGGAGTTGAGTAAATGTAAGTACGCAGGGAAACAGCTATTCTATTTTTTAGAAGCCTCATCATGCAGGGCCCGCCAGAGCTGAATTTTAATCGGCAACACGGTTTCAACGCTGCAGCATTTCTCAGCTCATGGTTGACTCAGACAGAGCCTGTTGGCAGCCCGGGTCGGCAAGTGTCCGCACGAACTGTCATCAATGGTATGGGCAATTTACGCAAAAGTTGATGAATGATATAAGTACGTAGTACGAATAATGATTACGTGAGTGAAAATTTTTAAGAAACAATAATTGAACCAATTATCTCTGGAAGGGAATTGTGGGCAGAGAGTGCACGCAGGAACTGTTATCAGATGGTGCCTGCACGAATAACAACGTAATTTTACCAAAGTTGGACCTTAGTATGATTCGAATATGGCTGCTTCGACGGGGACCTCGAAATTGGTATCTCTCCTCCACCTCGCTGAAATAAAATTTGTTCCGCTGGATCTTCAAAAGGTGACCTCGTTAGAACTGCGCGGAAATTGATGTCTAAGCTAAGTCGAGTATGGCCGATTCAGTAGTGACCTTCATATTTGGATAGGCCATCCACAGAGTTTAAAATTTTGACTTTGCCAGAATTTAACCCATATTAATGTATAAAGTATTTCCGGTATGGCCAATTCAGTCATCATCATCATCATCAGCCTGAATATACCCACTGCAGGGTGAAAACCTCTGCCATATTCCTAGAATTAACCCGGTACTGTGCTAGCTGCATCCACTTGACCCCTGCGAACGTCTTTGCCCCGTCCGCCCACGTAGCTTTCTGCTGCCCCAAGCAACGCCTTCCCTTTCTTGGAATCCGATTAGTTACTCTTGGAGACCGTCGGGTATCCTCTCTTTGCACATGTCCTGCCCATGCCGATTTCTTTTTCTTGATTTCCGTTAGAACGTCATTAACTCCAGTTATTTTTCTGACCCAGCCTGCAAGCTTCCCGTCTTTTAAGGTTACATCCACCATGCTTCGTTCCATAGACCTCTGCGTTGTCCTCAATTTAAAAAGAACCATTTTTGTTAACTTCCACGTTTCAGCTTTCTAGTTGAATACAGGTAATATGCAAACTTTTTAAATTTTTTTGACTGATACTGGTAAGATGGTAGTCATAATCTGCGAGTATTTGTCCAATGCGCTCCATCCCAATCTTATTCTCCTAGTTATCTCCCTTTCCTGGTCCGGATCTGCAGTTACTACCTGTCCTAAGTAGACATGTTCCCCTACCACTTCCAGTGCTTCGCAACTTATTGTAAGCTGCGTTCCTTCCCGAGGCTGTTCAAGATTATTTTAGTCTTCAGGTCAATGATTTCCAAGCCTACCTTTCTGCTATTCCTGTTAGGTCATCAATCATTCTTTTCTGTTCTTCCCCTGGGTTATCTAGCAAGGCAATGTTATCAGCGAATTGAAGATTACTGATGTACTCTCTGCCTACCCTTATCCTTAACTGTCCGCATTCCAAATCTCTCAATACTTCTAAGGAAGTTATGAATTGTACTAGGGAGGTCGTGTCTTCTTGTCTAACACATTGTTAAATGGCTGCTGTGCAGCCACTGTAGATATCTTCCAGTACTTTCACGTGCGGCTCGTCTACACTCTGATTTCGCAATGCCTGCATCACCGCCGAGTTTTGTACTGAGTCAAATGCTTTTTCGTAATCAATGAATGCTATTGTGAGCCTTCCACGGATCTTCTTTCATTTGTACATACCATAATCTTCTTCTTTCTTTTGTACATACCATCGTCATCGTCCCGCGGCGCCGGCTCCAGCACGTGCCTGGGTTCTCCATCAGATTAAAACGCTGACACGGCGTACCTTGCCTTGCCGTCACGACTTTGGCGTCTCGACCTGGCCTTCTTTCACACGTGGTAGAGGTGAAATTTGATCCCCTTACTGCCTTGTGCCCTGCCTTTCGCTGGAGCTACGTTCCGGTCGCCGTTTGGCAACAACCACCATCGTTATGTCAACCGAGAGCAGTCCCGACCCGGCCGGACCCTCTACCTCGGCTACACCGCCGCCTCCCATTGTGCCCACTGTGCCCACACGACAACGCGACCCGCCGCTGTTCGCCGGTCGTCGCGACGAGGACGTGGATGACTGGCTTGACACTTATGAAGGCTGCAGTGCCTACAACCGGTGGGAGGGCGCTTTAAAATTCCTCAACGTTTCCTTCTACCTAATTGAGGTCGCCAAGAATTGGTTTATCAACCGCGAGCCCCACACCACTAACTGGCCCACCTTCAAACAGCAGTTCCGCCTATACTTCGCCGACCCCGCAGTTCGGACTGAGATCGTGAGGAACAAGCTCGCTTCCCGTCGTCAAGGTCCCGATGAGTCGTATGCCTCTTACATAGAGGCCATACTTGCACTTTGCCGGCGTATTAGCCCCACCATGCCTGAACCTGAACACGTGCACCATGTCATGAAAGGAATCAATTCTGTGGCTTATAACACCCTACTTGCCCAGAATCCATCAAGTGTTGATTCCATTATTACGACCTGTCAACGACTCGAGCAGCTGCATCCTCCAGACTGCAGCCCGACTTCTCTACTGGCCCCCCCTCTACTGACTTCGATCTACGAACCCTAATTCGAGCGATAATCCGCGAAGAGCTCCAAGCCTTGAGCCCTTTCTGCCGGCATGGGTGTGATCACTCTTCTTCTAATGACGCCAGCCTCCGCACCATCATTAAAGAAGAATTGGCAACTATCACCTACCCTGTCGCACCTGACCCTCCTGCACCTCGTACAGCGCCGACTTATGCTCACGTTGCTGCATCCCCTCCTCCTTTTGTTCCCCCCCCCCT